>JAQFYJ010000061.1:0-24995 GCA_034694685.1 Isotoma anglicana | reverse complement strand
TAAATTAGAAAAATTGTTTGGACAATTTCCCACTTTCCCATTTTCCCACCTCGGCCCAAAGTGGGAAAATGGGAAAACTCCCATTTTCCCAGTGGGATTTCCCACTTCCCATTTTCCCGTTTGCAACCCTGGTGCAGATTAATCCAGTAAACCAAAAATACTTATCTGAGATTCAGGTTCAGCGGATATTATTGGGTGCAAAGTAGGATCGTAGAAACAAGTTTTTCTAAGGTTTATCGTCGAAGGGTCTGACCGCCTGACCAATTGTTAGTCAAAAAATTAACTAAGATTTATAAAATGTCGACTAAAGACATATAAATAGATATTCCAAGTTGTACATTTCATGCTCCATAAAACATAATTCCTAGCAGTAAGAAATAATTTAAAGGTATGAGATAATTTAAATCGTATTTATTTTAATCTGGTTAAAAGTGTGGTATAAAAGGCGATTAAATAGTTTATAACTTAACATAATGTTAGCAGTAGATATAATTTTGGACTTCCATAACGCAAAATCATTACGACCTTGATCTACTTGATTGACCGTGAGTCGTAACGTTTTCGAAGGTCACAAGTAGCTCAAGGTCCCTGTTTCGCGATGGAAGTCCAAAAGTCAATGGGGTCATTGACCTATTGGGTGTGGCTCACCCGGGCTATTCTTGTCACCCGGGTCCACCTTTTCTCCGTGTTTCTGTCAACAAGGTGGCACATTGAAATGTGCCAAAAAAAACCACAGGGTCATGGACGCCTGTGATTTGTGGGGTGTGGCTCACCCGGGCTATTTTGCTTTTCACCCGGGTCAATTACACCCCCACCTTTTCTCCGATAATCCTGTCAAAAAAATCATTTTAAATAAAATTCGTTAAATGAATATCAACTTTGTATATAATAAAGGCATACCAACTTGGTGGTAACTGGGATAGAGATAACATTCAATTGCGAATGAATGGAAAAGATAATAAATGCAAGATGATGCTTTAAATTATGAAATGGGAATGAGATGGAAAAATATCGCTGATCTTTTATATTACTTTCTTTGACTAATTCCACATCATCTTTTTGTAATTTTATTAATTACCTGTGGCCTGACACAGGTAAGTGTGATTTAGGACTTTGCCACGAATGTATTAAAGTTTCATATTGTGCCTCAGTTTTTTGGGAAATTCTTCCTTGGAGCGATGGAAGCCAAAAAAGACCCAGCCAGACCGATATAAACTGAATATAAAAACAGGACAAAGCCTTGACATTGCCCAATGGTAAGTTTTAAGATGTTTTTGCCATAACAGAGACGCTTGACACTATGATTACTATTCAATGTATATAAAAAAATGCATACATTTTTAATTCATTCACAGGAAATCCAGACAACTTTATCTGTGGCCAAGCATTGATAGTGCAGATAGTGTAATTTTTTGCCCGAACTTGACTATTCTTATCAAACTAACCCAGATATTTATTTTGACACAAGAAACTTTGTTGCATTCAGAAAGACCCCGTGACCCCGGAGAGTGGGAACCATAACAGACACCATGACCTGGACTCAAACTGTTTCTAGTGCAGTGCAGGGGAATCCTTTTTAATCAATGACACCCACAGTAAGTATATGAAAAAATTATATACATTTAACTTATATTAATTGATTAATTTAGATGGATCATTACAAGTACAAAACCGACCCCTCTCAATCAATTGACAAGGTACCCCCAAATTTTTTTAAAAAATGCATTAATTATATGATTATATGCAATTTTTTAATGTAGGAAACTGAGCAGCGACTGAATCGTCTATATGTTGACCCTGCGCTGGATGAAAAAGTTGGCCAAGGTACCAGAAGCGACTCCGAAAGTTCCAGCCATTCGACCCTATGGGTTTAATGGGACTCCAAAGTCCATCTATTGTGGCTTCCTTATTAAAAAAGGAAGTATAGCGTACCTTAGAAATTAGGCCAAATTTATAATATAAATACAAAATCATTTTCTTAAAAAATCATCATTCAATTTCTCAAACTATTTACAACATGCACTCAAATACCTACACAGGAGACCAGGGTAAGTTGTATACCGGTTTTCTAAATTTAATTAAAAATACATTTGGAGTACTAAAATATTTTATTTTTTTTCAGTGGAAGAGATTTCATCCACATCGGACTTTGACTTTCCCGAGCCCATCGAGGAGATCGTTCTTTCTTCCGATTCGGAAGAAGAGGACATGGACGACGATGACGTGCAATTCCTGGGGGAATTTCCGCGTCAATCACCCACCATGTCAGAAATTCTGACAATGGTGCGGACAGAAAATGAGGAGCTCGTAGACGAAAACATCGAGCTCCGGACGGACCGGTCCCGGCTCGCCCATGCGTTGGATCTGCAAATAGATCTCAACGCGTCCCTTCAACGGGAACTGGAAAGGTAAGAGTCTCATTCAAATAAAAACTCTATAGTGAATGTATAAAATTGCCAAAATTATTAACTACATTTATTATATATATTTTCAGGTTATGGGGGTCACTAAGCGTCGCACAAGACGCTTCGGAGCGGAGAATGTCCGAGCTTATTGCAGCAGAGCTGGAGCTGGAAGACGTTCACCAGGACCTGGCCAACGGGCGTCTGGAGGCGCAAACACGGGAGCAGTTCTTAATGGCCTACATTGCTGGCCTCATGTTCTGCATTCAGAACACATCTCAACAAAACTAATTGTTTAATTATATTATGATACTGAATATGATGATAAAACAAAAACAATTTTTATTTTAATTTGTATTTTAATTTGTATTTTAATTTTAATGAAATTTTTAATTTATTTGTTTAAAAATATATTTCAAAAATTTAATAAAATTCTTTTTTTATGAACCAAAAAAACAAATTGCTTACGTAGCTAGTTAATATCTTGCATATTTATCACTTACTAATTTTTGGAGTTTAAAATATACAAAACAGTCCTACGATACTTTATCATACCTATCATTATAATTAATTATCATTTATTTATCATTCCAATTGATTGAAAATGGGCCTGGAAACATTAAATACATTCTTTTAAATTAAAATATTTATTTTAATGATGATAAAAAAATAAAAAGTTTTTTAGGGGAAAGTGAGATTTTTTCATGAAAATTTTTTATTGCAAATTTAGGTTGGAAATTTTATTCCAAAAACGTTTTCATTGGTCATGCAGCCAAAAAATAGTTTTAGATTTTCTGAAAAATGAAATTATAAAAACGTTTTAACGTGTGAGATAATGCCAAACATGCCTTTTTCACTTTTATTTTTTCTCTCTTTCTTATGACGTTTATGACAAATGTATAAAATGTTGGGCCTGGAAACATTAAATACATTCTTTTAATTTAAAATTATTCGTTTTAATGATGATAAAAAAATAAAAACTTTTTTAGGGGAAAGTGAGATTTTTTCATGAAAATTTTTTTATTGCAAATCTAGGTCGGAAATTTTATTCCAAAAACATTTTCATTGGTCATGCAGCCAAAAAATAGTTTTTTTGAAAAATTAAATTAAAAATGTTTTTACGTGCGAATTTATGCCAAACTTGCCCTTTTCTTATCTTTTCTCTACAAAATAAACTTATACATTTCTACTCTGATCAGCTTCTATCAAGTCATGATAAAAAGATTCAGGGTTTAACTGTATGGGTTTTTAAATAAAAAATTTATTTTATGAGTTTTGTAATTTCAAAAATAAAACAATTTCCAACTGGACAATTGTATTTTACTTTTATTAATTCTTTAAAATTAAAATGCACATTTCGCCATTTCCCTGGTCAACTAAAAACCCTGGTATGCGCTCAATTGTAAGTTATGCAAGTTTATGAAATGAAAAGAAAATCAAATGCCATATGCAAATAAATGAAACTATATACACCATTGTATGTTTTTTTATCCGACAGAGTCGGTTTTTTATTGATTTTTTTACTTTTTTAAAAAAATTACATTAGTTTTTTAACAAGTTTCTTTATTGAGCTGAATAAAAAGTTCAAACTCTTTAAGATATTGAATAAATTTTTTAGCAATACCTAGGCTAAGACTCATGCTCCTACCTAACCAATCTAGGTAAAGCCCTGAAGACTGGTTATTGTTATTTCGGGGCTCCCAAATAACAATTGAATAAATTGATTCATCCGAGACGACTGGGCGTACACCCAATCTACCCGACTTTATAAAATCGGTGACATCGGGTGAATAAAACATTGCGTCCTTCCTGTCGTGGAGATACTTGTTTTTAGGATTTTCTATTATGGATAATCGGTCACCTGGGGTCCGTTTATAGATTTCTTGGAGTTGTTTTTCAATAATCCGGATTAAATCGCCAAGCTCTGCTCCACTCACTTTTAAATGAGTAACTTGTCGATTTTGTTGTAATGAAGACTGATAAGGGTTGACTTTACACCAGTGAATGTACCAGCTGCATTTGTCATCGTTAAACCAGGGTCTCATGAGTATTAATCCACATCGCCGGGTGAGCCTCGAATCTCCGTAAAACGAAACGGTTCGTTCCGGGGGAATGTCTTCGTCTTCTGTCTTATAGGAATTCAATAAATCTTCAAATGTCATGGGGGTGCGTGTGGTAAAGGTTCGTTCAGCAGGTTTTCCAAATTTTTCCTTCATCTGCCGGGAGGCTGCTACATGAGGATCCTCTGCTCGAGGTGTCTCAATTTCCGGTTGGACAGGAGTCACTGGTTCGTAGAAAAAAGAGTCTAGTGGCTGGCCATTTAGATTGTCGAGTCCGAGAATTTCGTCAAAATTAATATCGTCAAATTGTTGTTGGGATGATTCCATAGAGATAAATCGTTTTCCAGATGATAAATCAACTGGTCCAGGTGAGAGGGTCCTTTTGGTTGGAGTGTTATCTTTAACTAACATGTTTGTTTAATGAGTCAAGAGTGCCCTGTGGCGCTCTTTTATATTCGGGAATTGACCCAGATCCACATAATGCTGACCTAAATTTCATTGCGACCTTGTAATCAGCTTCCGGGTGACCATGAGTCAGTTTTATAACGACCTTGTTTCTCGCGTGACCTTCCAGCCGTCGATTTTTTATTTCCGGGTGACCCTGGTAAATTGGGTCACTTCCGAAAGTTGCCCTTCACGTCTCTAGTATAAGAAGAAGCCCCGACATCGTGAAGAATAATCATTAATAAAATAACCATGGACTCAGAAGAAGGCGCATTAGGAGAGCGACTCCAGGATCAAGTGGAAAAGTACAAACTGTACGACCCGGCCCTTTTAAAGAAATACACAATACCGGAACTAGTCAACTTTATAGAGAGCAACAAGAAGGGAAGCAATTATTCCGAAACGGAACAGGACCCCGATTTACAATTTGAATTAAATGAAGAGCAACGTGAAGCATTCGAGTATTTTGTAAATTATATAAATTTGCCCATGCAGGAGACGAGGACTCAAAAAGCCCGTGTGATTATTCTCGGATCGGCAGGATCAGGTACTATCCCTCAAATATTTTTTTCCAAAAAAATATTGGAACGTTATTTATATTCGGGTGTGGTTAACATGCACTAGTCACCTCCCCGATTGACACGAAGTCACAGGCGTACGTCCATTTCACGACATTTGGGTCCATACGCCCCAAAATAATTTTAACTTTTAAGTTTAAAACGAAAATTAAAAATTCAAATTTTGTATTTTTTATTTTTTGAAATTTCAAAAAGTGTCCGCAACGAACGTTGCTTATATGTGTCAAAGCAAAACGTATATGCTAATTTTGGAAAAAAAAGTCAAATTGAACCATACGATAGTAGACCGGATTCTTAAAAAATATTTTACATTCACAATTCCTTCACGACATACACCCCAAATAAGTTTAACTATTTTTTTCAAAAAGCTTTTTGAGACGGAGGTCCTTTATAAGTTTCCTAACAATAGGCGTACGTCCGTTTCACCACATTTGGGTCCATACGCCCCAAATAATTTTAACTTAAAGTTTAAAACGAAAATTAAAAATTCAAATTTTGTATTTTTTATTTTTTGAAATTTCAAAAAGCGTCCGCAACGTACGTTGCTTATATGTGTCAAAGCAAAACGTATATGCTAATTTTGAAAAAAAAAGTCAAATTGAACCATACGATAGTAGACCGGATTCTTAAAAAATATTTTACATTCACAATTTCTTTCTTTACGACATAAAATTTAAATAATTTTATTTTTTTTCGGGACGTATTCCTTTATAAGTTAACAGTTGGCGTACGTTAAAACTTAAAAAATATCAGAGGGCTCCGATTTTGTGGAAAGCATACCAAAAATATTTTTACAACGTTTTATCTCTTTGGGCACTATACAATTTACACAAAATCATGCGGGCCTATGCGCCCCAGACAATAATAAAATTCTGTATGAAATAAATATTGGAAAATAATTCTACTTAAAGTGTGGATGCCAGGTCAGCGCAGTGGTAAGAGGTTTGGTTTATAATAAAGAAATTAGTGGGATTCGATCCCCCCATAGATAAAAGTTGACCTGGTGTCCCGAAACGATTACTCGGGATGGTTTGCAATTTTCGCAAGGACAGATTGGTCAAAATCCTCATCATCAATTGGGTTGGGTATCGGCTTTGTTTGAAAATGAAAAGTGGTTCGTTGCAACGAATTGCTCTTTATATTCAAACACAGCAGGTACCGCACCCATTGGTGGTGAAGATTTGGACCATTTGTTTCTGTGAAAAGGGCAAATTCATAACGAGTAATCACTTTTTGTCACAATGCCCCAATATTTTTAAATTTCTTTTTTCGATTTTGTAGGCAAAACACTACTTCTCAAAAACATTTGTGAGCTGTACAAACAAAACAACAAGAAATTTTACGTGTGCGCAGCGTACGGAAGTGCAGCTTCAAATCTCAGTAGCTACGGTGCAACTACTCTACACAGTCTATTTTCAATTCCTTTATATAGACAAAAGGGTGGATTTGAAAAATTGGCCAAAACTTTAAAATCAAATGTTATTCTCAACCGGAAATTTTACAATTGTGAAATGATTATGATTGATGAGCTCAGTCTGTTAGGTGCAGATATGCTAGCTTATGTAGACAGAGTGCTTCGTGTTGCTCTGGAAACGGACGAGGAGTGGGGTGGGATTCCAAATATTATTTTGGCAGGAGACTTATTGCAGCTGGGAGCTGTTGCATCTGTTCCACTGTATGCTAATGTCAACCATGTCAGTTCATTTTGTAAAACTGGCATTATGCTCTATCATAATTTCAAGACCGTTTTTTATCTAAGTAAACAAATAAGGCAGCAAAACGATCCCGACTATGCACAATTTCTGGACAGACTTAGGAGAAAACAGCTACTTCCCAGCGACATTGAAAAATTAAACAGCCGCAGGGAGTGTGTTTTATCAAATGAAGAACGGGCAAAATTTCACGATTATCCCCGCATCTATCCACGCAATGTGTTTAGTCGTGAATTTAATCGTATAAGAGTTTCGCAGATCGACGCCTGCGTAGTTTTACTGCGACCAATCCAATTCCCAAATAGCCCCGAGGTCATGTGCGAACAAGATATTGTACCAATTTCAAATTCATGCAAAATCAAATTAACAACTAATCTGGATCTTTCAGCGCAACTGTGCAATGGGGCAGTTGGAGAAGTCAAAGGAATTGTGTTTGATCCTAGCGATCCAGATGCACAAATACCCGCAGTCGTTTTATGCAAATTTAAAAAGACAAGCGCCAAAACTATTGATGGATTAGTACCAATACCAGCAATTACTTCATATTTTCTCGACGCATCAACTGGAAAGTATTACAAGACAAGAAACATTCCTCTAGCGCTGAATTACGCAATGAGTATTCATGGATCTCAAGGATCTTCCCTGGAATACGCAAGCATCTATCTTGATATACGAGAGTTTTTTTCTCAAGCTTCGTACGTTTCGCTTTCAAGAGTTGGTGGGTGGGATCGTTTACAAATCCTTGATGAACTGGTTACTGATTTCCGTTTCAAGCACCATTCCTTTTTTCGAGATTTCACAGCCCTGCAGGCAGAGTTTCAGCGACTGGGATTATACGAAAAGGTTTTTGGTGGGACCGAAAATCAATATAAAATAGACAAGCGGCAACCTCGATTCGTTGAAACATCAGATTGCTTAGCGTTGGACGTGGAACCACAAAATGTTACTGAACGGGATTGGCCAGTAACTTTAAATACTTACATGAAGTGTGACAAAATTACGGAACTGAAATAAAAGGTTGAGATAAGTATGGCTATTTTTCCCCATCTGGACCAGGGTTGTAAATTGTCCAAAAACCATTACGTTAAACGATTCTTTGGTTGGTTCTGAAAACGTCAGGTCTATACGGACTTGTCCTGGCACAGAAACGTTAAATCTTTTCTCCGCATAGGCTGGTGTCAGACGCATTGCCACGAGAAACTTTGAGTTGTCAAAATCATCCTTTGTAATTCCGTGATTTTGTTGTGGAATCACATCCAAAAGTGATTTGTAGGCCATTAAAGTTTCGTTGTCCGCGCATGTTATTTGGCGATATATGCTCACTGCTCCATCCAAATTTTGACCTACTAATAAACTAGGTTACGACCTACTTAATTTTAGTATAAAACCAAGTCTACAGACTATGAAACAATTTAGTTAAAGAATAAATACACAACAAGATGGACAAGTGCCCCTTGCGACCAATTTTAAACGTAGAGTACGACGTGAACGAACAGGGTAGACGGATAATTCGGAGAAATTTTAAATGCCCTGTCGATCAGTGTCTGGAAAGCTTTTACATGAACATTACCTACACACAACACGTTTGGCAAAAACATGTTTGTTCGCAATGTGAACAAATATTTCCCGACTTAACCGGACACGACTGCAACAATCAGATTGGAATGGGAAATCAAAGAATAAACAAGGATTTACAAATAGACCCGGGTAGATTTGAAATGACGCAACGCGTCTTTCGTGGCGTGCTGGCTGCCTACAAGTACCAATTTGAGGAACCATTTGAATCAATAGAAGCATGTTTTGAGTACATGTACGACGATATCGAGTCAATCATCAAACAGTCTATCGAAAAATGGAAAGGAATTTTACTTAGTATTTCGGTTCACTGCACCATGGCTGACATGAAAAATGACTTGAAAAAGGAAATTGAGTTTTACTCTCCTTTTTCACGTTATTTTAATCCAAGATACATTAAGGATTCGGTTCTCGCATCATCTGATTATATTGCTCTTAGTGTAACTGTAATGAATTCCGGGACTAGTGGATTCAGATTGGAATCCATCAACCACATGCTGCTAAGAATCGCTTTATATAAACCAATCAGAGCTAGACGGTTTCTTGAAACCCCTGTCGGACTACCCAAAAAATTTATCACCAATATAAAGACTGAGGACAATTGCTTTGCAATGTGCGTGCTAGCATTCCTCAATAAACATAATTTAAGACTCCCGGGATTACCAGATTTAACCTATAGTGATATGACACATAATCAAAGGATTCGGCTTAGACGTTTGTCTTTAAAACCTCAGACTTACATGCAATTTCTGTCTCAAGTGAATTTTGACGGAGTTTTAGGGGACTTTGATTCTGAAAATATAACAATTTTTGAAAAAAATAATCCTACTATATCAGTGTCGCTCTTTACACACTCTCAAGGAAAAGACATTCATCCATTTCGTGTAACCAAGCAGATGAAGGAGAACCACATTGATATGCTAATTTTAAAGGGTGTAAAGGATGCAAATTTGACTGTAATTTCGGGACAACCGATTGAATACAACTATCATTATGTTTTAGTTGACATTTGTGGTTTAGTTGGAAAAGAAAATTTTCTGCGCAGCCAACTGTGTGGCTATTGTTTTATGCGTTTTAACAAATCGCTCGAAAAGCATATGGAAATTTGTGCACTTTACAATGGATCAAAGATTGAATTTCCCACGGAAGACAAGTATTCTTTTACAAAATGGGGAATGATGGAAGATATTCCATTCAAGTTAATATTTACGTTCGAGTGGATAGCTACACCTACAAACGGAGTAAAAGAATTGAAACCCGCTGGATATAGCTATTGTTTATTAGGGCCCAAAAACGGCATTCCAAATCAATTGCACAAATTTCATTACTACTTTGGGTTGGATAGCACAACAGACTTTTTGAAAAATGTTTTTCAACTCTCTGAATATGCCGTTCAACAAGTAAGATCAAACATTGTGCCCGTGGACATGACATCAAATGATTGGAAGGATTTTGCAATATCTTTTAACTGTCAGTTTTGCAAGCTGGAATTTTCACCAGACGTACGCAAGGTCATTGACCACTGTCATATTTCTGGTAAGAACCGATTTCCTATTTACTAATTAATACATTTTCAACAATTAAAAATAAAATTTGTTCCTAGGCAAATACCGGAGGGCGTTATGCAGCGTGTGCAATTCAAAATGTCGAATGTCTTCAAACATGCTGTTGGTTGGATTTGACATTAATAATAGAGAATTAAGTTTTATTTTAAAGTCTCTAAGCCATGAACAAATTAAAAAAACAAACATTATTTTAAAAAGTGCAGAAGAAATTATTTCAATGAGTGTAAATGGATTAAGATTTTATGATTTAAAAAAGTTTTTAAATGCGGATGATTTTTATGATTTGGTAAAACGCCAGAGAAATAAAGTGACAATGTCTGATTTGCCTTTAACATTCCCAACGTTTTACACAGTGTACGATCATGATTATCGTAGTGTTTACCTACTGGACAAGATTCAATTTCCTCACAAGGCTGTAGATTGTCAATTAAAATTTAAAAGTTTAGGAATGCCTACAATCGACGAATTTCAAGACGTAATTACTGGAGACGATTGTGATCCAGATGATTATTTAAGAGCCAACCAAGTTTTTTCAAACTACAATTGTTCCAACTTGCAAGATTTTAGCACGCATTTAATTGTTAGCAAAGTGCTGATAATGTGCGATGTTTTGGTAAATTTTACGGATTATCTTATTCGAAATTTTCAACTGTCGCCCCTACACGCCTATTCTATAGGACAATATACTTTTGACGCTGCGTTAAGTAACACATCAGAAACCTACGAGTATGTGAAAGACCTCGAAGTCTTGGCATTTATCAAGGATAGTGTCAGAAGTGGAGCGTCGCTTTCAAATACTCGTTTTGCCTCTGCAAACTCGCCAGAATTAAAACATTTTGATGGAAATTATGAAAACCAGTCTCGGTGCATTGTAATTGACCAGACAAACCAATATCCCTCTCAAATGTTAAAAAATCTTCCTGTCGGCGATTACCGTTTCCTGACCACTGAAGAGTTTGAAGCGTTAAATATTCTAGAGCTTGAAGATGAAAGTGAAATTGGCTACCTCTGCCAGGTGGACATTCACGTGCCAATTCACCTGCATGATAAATTTGATCAACTGCCCCTTGCAATCACCAAGAGAAAAATTTTTAAATCGGAACTCTCTCAGCTACAACAAGATCTTTATAGTGAGCTCGCGGACCGTATTTCAGACCCTCTGGCGTCCGAAATTACTGTTTCTGACCTTCACGACAAAATAAAGTACACGTGCTACTATGTTAACCTTAAATATTACCTTAAACAGGGACTCGTCATTACAAAACGTTGGAAATGCCTTGCATTTCGCCAAAGCAAAATTTTCAAGCCATACTTGGAAAAAGTACTATCACTTAGAAAAGAGTGCAAACAAAGTGGGGACGAAATTGGGGGCATGCTATTAAAATCTCTTGCGGTAACCCTCTTTGGTAAAACCCTTTCTTCTACAGCAAACCATACAACCACCAAGATTTGTTTAAACGAGGTTGAAGCAGTAAAATTCTTGTCTCGTCATGATTTTTTGGATTATCGGGTTTTGGATGAAGATAAAGAAATTGTAATTTTTCAGTTTAAAAAGACTAAAGTGTTTTACAAATACCCAATTGCGTGTGGATCAGTTACATTGGATTTATCAAAATTAGATCTCCATATTGCTTGGGATCGTTTACAAAAAATGTTTAAAGGGATATTGCTGTGCTTTTCGGAAACCGATTCTATTGCATGCTGGTTTCCAATCCGAAATCACAAGGAGTTTATAGACAAGTTGAAATCAATGGACTGGTTAGATTTTTCATTGGTGCATCCACAATCTAGACTTTATAGTAACAAGAATGCAATGATTACCGGTTCATGGAAAGTGGTATATTTAAACGTGCTGGAAATTTGTTCCCTTCGCCCGAAATTATACTCTGTTCTTTTCTATTGTGAAAAGTGCAATTCCCAGGCTGAGAATTATTGCTCATGTCTTAAACTTAAATGTGCAAGTGGACTTCCTAAAAGTGCAAAAAAACATTTAACCCATTCTTTTTTTAAAGAGATTTTATTTTCTACACAAGTAAAAAAAGTTGAATATACCTATGTAGAGAAAAAGAATCATACTCTGTGCATAACCCGCGGTGAACACGGATTTAATGCCCTAAATGTGCGCCGTTATTTGTGCGACGATAATATCAATTCAATAAGTTATGGTCATTATAAGCTCAAACCTAAACAAGACTTGGAACAATAATGGAGGAAGAATTTGGAAAAATAACAATCAGCCAAAATTATCTGTCCATATGGAACAAGCATTTGCAGCAAACTGACTGCAGACGCAAACTTTGCATCTCGTGTGCAACTCCTCATTATACAAAAGAATGCTGTAATTTAAACTGGTATAGATTCGTCAAAGACCAGGAAAGTGGGTTACCTCATTGGCTGAGAGATAAAATGGAGCAATCAACGCATAAAGTAGGTCATCAATCATGGGACCAAGGCCAGCCCTCATTTCCATTTATTATAAAAGCAACAAACTCTGCACCAATCTTTTTTAGTAACAATCATGAATTCAACAAAATACGACACGGAAGGTCTGGAAAATCTCCAGGACCGATTAAAGACTCTTGACAATTGGCCAACGGATGCGGTATTGAGTGCGCTCTCTATTGCCCGGGCTGGTTTGAAATATACCGGATGGTTAAGCTGGTGCTATTGTACAATGTGCAACTTTGAATTTGGTAACTGGAAACGAGAGCATAACCCTTACATTATACACGCAGCCTTGTCCCCGAATTGTTTAAATGTTTTGAAAAACGAAAAAAGCTTAGACGAATGCGGGAATCATTCAGAACCATACTATTCAAGTCTAAAGCATGACAAAAACAGATTGAAAACATTCTCACACTGGCCATTTCCACAATCTACGGGACAAAACGTTAATCAACTTGCACTTGCCGGGTTATATTATCTTGGGAGTTTTGACTATTGCAAATGCTTCTCTTGTGGGGAGATTTGGTATGATTGGAAACCATACGACAACCCTTTTGAAGAGCACGCAAGAGATTCTCCAAATTGCGAGTACGTGCGTCAGAACGATTTGCTGTTTGGCAAGTACAAGAGGGATCATCCACTATAAAACAAGACTACCTCAATCAATTCTGGCTCAGTTACAAAACATTATTCAACATGAACGCCTGCAACATTAACGGATACAGCGAAAGAGATTTCCAAAATCTCTTGGAAAGATTAGACAGTTTTGAAAAATTGAAATGGAAAGGCCCCGTCAGTGCACTTAGCTTGGCAAAGGTGGGGTTTAAATTTACCGGTATTGAGGATCGTGTTTTTTGTGAAGAATGCGACATGAGATTTGCAAATTGGACAACGGATCACAACCCTTACATTGTACATGGAGCAAATTCCCCAAACTGTTTAAACTTTCTACAAGCACAAAAACGACTACACGATTGTGGAACGATTTCAGAAATTGACGATTCCAGCTTGACGTTTGACAAAAATCGATTAAAAACCTTCTCGTACTGGAGTTTTCCAGAATCTACCGGGCAAAATGTCAACCTACTCTCCCTTTGTGGCTTTTATTACCTCAATAAATGTGACGAAGTATGCTGCTACTCTTGCAAAAAAATTTGGCACTACTGGAAACCAGGAGACGATTGTTTTTTTGACCACGTCAGAGATTCCCCAAACTGTGACCACGTGCTCCAAAATTATTCAATATTTGGCAAGTACATTAGGCAATATGCATTGGGGTAGCCTACTCTACAGATTTTGCCTCAGTTACAAAACAGAAACATGAACAAGAAAACGATTTTGGATTCTGATGGCTTGGAGCCATTGGAAGATAGGATAAACTCATTTAATCATAATTGGCCAAAAGCATCGGGACAACCAGGAAGCATCATGGCAATGTCGGGGTTTATCTGTGAATCATACGGTAAAGCAACGTGTAAATATTGTAAATATTCAAAGGAAAATTGGAATGACAAGCATATTCCCTGGATTCTTCACGCAGCGTACTCTCCAAATTGCCCTTATTCGGTTCAATCCAGGGATCGATACAAATTGACAGGCACCGGCCCATATTCGCCATATCTAGAAACCTATCGCGGGAGAGAACTTACATTTCTCTTGTTTTCGTGGTCAGAGGAGGGGACGGGTCAAGACATTAGAGAAATGGCAAAGGCGGGATTTTTCATGACTGGTGAAAATGATACGGTCGCTTGCTATAGCTGTTTTATTATAATTTCAAATTGGACATGCAAGGACAATCCGTACGAAGCTCATTTTCGAAAAGGCAAAAGCTGCTCCCACGTTCGAGATGATCCATTGTTTTACAATGAATTTAAAAAATTAATTTTTCCACCAACCTTTGGTGATGTGGTGGACACTACCGCAGAAGAGCAAAGACGGATAGGTATAAATCACTGCAACCACTGTGGATCCACTCAGTAATAAAACAAACATGATACGAGAAAGTCACTACGATGAAGACGGATTATTTGCGTTCGCGGACCGATACGCAACTTTTGAACCCGATTGGCCAGACAGCACAGGAATTCATCCTCAGGATTTGACTGAAAGTGGGCTTTTTTATTTGGGGACAAATGACGACACGGGTTGTTTAGGATGCGATTTTTTTATGAATAATTGGACTAAACATCACGAACCATGGGCCCTCCACATGGCGTTTTCACCAAACTGTCCCTATGTAAAACAATATCATAAAAAATTCCACTTTTGGCCATCTTTTGGACCGATTCGAGCAGAATTGGCAACTTATACACGACGTGCATGGACATTTTCTATTTTCCCATTTGATAAAAAAACCGGACAAAACATTCAGAAATTGGCACAGAGCGGATTTTACGCCCTAGGTTTAAAAACGTTTACTGCATGTTTTTACTGTGGACTCGCTCTTTACAATTGGCAACCAATCGATGACCCTTTTGAACTCCACGCGAGATATTCTCCAGATTGTGGTTACGTCAGATTAAATCGTTTGGGTTATTTCCGAGAGCATTTGAAATACATTAAACCGGCAAAAGCTACCCTGCTCGACTTGAAAACTGAAATTGACAGCATTATGGATACTCCTGTCGTGCAAGCTGCTTTAGAGGATGGGATGCAAGAAGATGACGCAAAAGCAGCAATCGAGTTTAACATTGCAGCTACAGGATCTACATTTACTAGTACAGAACAGCTGAAAAAGGCTGTCAGAGAAATGTTTATAAAACAGGACGGTCCATAGTCTTTACCAAATACTTGACAATTGAATTTCGACTTGACAACATGCTTTCACATGAAAAGCAACAATCGCTGCAGGATAATCGCAATTTTCTTTGCAGTCTGCCCTACAAGACTGTAGAAGATTTTAAATATTCTATTTTAAACTGTACAACTGAAGAATTACAAAGTATTTTGGACATTTTGGATAGCATACGGGACCTAGAAATTGGAGAGTGTAAACCAGTAATTGATGAATTGAAAAATTATCAGAAAATGCATCAGTCCCAGATTCGCAGGATCATTATTTGTCATCAACATTGGATAGAATCGATTGTTGGATTCTATATTAAATTATCGACATATAAAGTGCCCACAAAAGACGGCCCAAAAGAAAATGGGTCTTGAAAATATTGCAGAAAATCAAACATTTTTAAATAGTTTAATTAATAACCCGGAAAAGAATTTAAAAAAGTGTACCCGGGCACAATTGGAAGTTATAATAGAAATAATTATAAACATTGGACACGTAATTTCGGATAAAACCATCTTGGCGGGAATTGAACCACTAACAATATATTTTACCCAACGCAAAGAACTCGACCCGGACGACGTTCGCCAGCACTTTATAAAAAATCAAAAAATACTTGTACCCGTCATTGCCACATTTTTACAACACATTTTATTTGAATCAATTTTAATTTGCTGCTTGGATGAAGCTTTACCGTCTGATTGAAATTGAATTATACGAAGATTTAAAAAGTAGAGGGTTAATTCCCGACATACCTAAAGAACCGTTAGTTATAAAACAACCTTTGAACAGTGAATACGTGTCGTTTAAAAATAAATTTAAATGGATGAAAAAAACAAGATTAAAAAACTCTACCAAACGGCCGGGAGTCCTGCCAGTTACACCAGCCTAAGTGCTTTTATTCGCAACTCAAAATATAAAGACAGGGACCAGGTGCAAAAAAGTTTAAACGAATTGGACGCATTTTCCCTCCACAGAACAGTTCGCTCAAAATTACCTAGCCGCAAAGTCCATTGTCATCTTTTGGACGGGGTGTGGTCTATTGACCTTGCAGACTTTAAATCCATCAAAGGAAGTAATTCTGGAATATCATATGTTATGATTCTAACAGATTGTTTTTCAAAAATGATTTGGGGTTTTGGACTAAAGAAAAAAACGGCAGAGGCGGTACTAGAGGGATTCAAAAAGTTTTTTAAAAATTCAAAACGCCGCCCTCAAAAAGTATGAAAATTTTTGTTGAAAATTTATTTTTTAATTATTTACACCAATTTGTTTGCATGTTACAGTTGTGGGCAGACAGAGAATCGGCTTTTCTTAGCAAACAAGTGCAGCAGTACCTCAAAGAACAAGGAATTGAAATGTACCACACATTTAGCAGCAAGAAAAGTATTTGAAAATAATTTAAAAATATAAAAAACTGGAAATTTATTGTGGTTTTGTTTTAGGTTTATTGGCCGAAAAGGCTATTTTGTACGTGAAACGTAAAGTCTACAGGCATATGAGTAGCACCAAGCGCAAAAATTACATGAACGTACTGCAAAAGATTATTCGATCGTTAAATTATTCTTATTCAAAAACAATTGGCATGCGTCCGATTGACGTCAGAAAGGAAAACGAATCTGAAGTATGGCATCGCATTTACAAAAACGTTTTGAAAAAAATGACGGAAAAGCCAAACAAGCCAAAATTCAAACCCGGAGACCTTGTAAAAATTGCCACCAAAAAAGTCAATACCCTTGGAAAAAAAAGTTACGACGTAAACGTCTCAAAGGAAACCTTTATAGTCGACAAAGTTTTGCAAACATTTCCAGAATATACTTACAGTCTGACCGATGAACAACACGTACCTCTACAATCTTTACAGTTTCAAGCAGAAGAACTGTTTGCAGCACCGAAATTTTAAATGTACTCATTAACCGAACCACATGATTCGGATTTTTACGTAACTTTAGTGAGTGATAATAGTACCAACTATTATGTTGACAATACTAGTAGTAGCTTTAGAAACATGCTATACCGACCTATCCATTTACCATACGGCTCATGGGAGGTGGGATGTGCCGAGATTTACTTTAAAGTAGGCAGTGATGTGCCCCTCCAAGACGAGGAACAAGGAGACCAACCACACATTATACAAACGGAAAATTTTTTCAAACGACCCGGCGTAGACAATCTTGTAGTACTTACAAAAAGAATTGCTTCAACTTTTAACCATTTCAAACATCATTTGGAAATTTCTGAATTTTTGACGTCACTTGACGAACGTTTAAAACGAGAGTTGGTAAGCGATTATAGTTTGTCGTTTACAAAAAAATTGGATAAACCAGCCGGATACCTGATTGGAGGAGAAACGTACAAGACGGAAATTGTTTTTATTGATCCACGAAATGAGCTGGAGCTCATTATTGATAAATCGTTTGCAGAAGCTTTTGGATTCAAAAATAACCGCTTTAAACCCGGGACGCATTTATCAGACTTTGAAATATCACAAGAAGCGTTTGACAAAATTAAACTGGGAACCGCATTTTCAATGCTTTTTGAATCATTTGAGAGGGAAGTATTGGGTATTGAAGAACCAGCGGAAAAATCGTTGGACAATTTGGCTGAAAACATTGTTGATGCAATAAACGTGGAAGATGATGGTGTCCAATTGTATGACGTGTCATTTCCAATTGATGACAATGGAAATTTTGTGTTTATAATAAATACTCCAGACTTGGAAATACGTTTCCCTCTAGCTGTTAACCTAGCTTTTGGCCTCGATAAAAATTTTAAATTTTTTCAAAAAAAAACTATAATTAACATTAAAAAACCCGATGAACCACCACCTGTAAAATATGCGACACCAGACGTTGTGACGTTTCCACCCAAAGAAGACGATGAAAAATTAAAAGGGGGAGAAACAAAGATTGCACCAGTGACTGAAGACCGCGTTGTCCCAACGGTTGCCCCCCCAAGAAGAGAACATGCAGGGGATGTAATGCAAATTTTAATTTGTTCAGATTTGGTTGAACCATCTTTTTACGGCGCGAGCGCACAGCCCCTGTTGAGATCTTTCCTTCACAAGAAAACTATAAATCAGATTGAATATCAAACATTTTCTCCAATATATTATACGAGCCCCGCAAGAGAAGACATTACAAGCATTCATGTCTGGCTGACAGACGAAAAGTTTAATCCATTGAGAGATTCAAAAATTGCTACCCGGATTTTATTACATTTTAAAAGTCGTTGAAAATGAAAGTCCGAAAAACTGTGTGCGACGAATCTGGCTGCACTTTACAAAAGCGCGCCACGGAACTACCATCCTCCAATCAATATGGAAATGGTGTTCCATTCTATACAAATGCAAGTTACCTTATTCCATTGTATAAAGTAGCAGAGCCGAAACCGAAAAGTAAGAAAAAACCCAAAAAAAAGGGTGCGCCCAAGAAAAAACCGAAAGCTAAAGCAAAAAAGGAACCGACTATAGTGATGCCTTACGACCCCGAAGATAAGGATATAAATCCAAACCAAGTTGGGGGTGGGAGACCCCCACTTACAAATTCTGACGATTATCTGTTACCTATTGGCAAAAGTCGCGGAAAAAGAGGCAGGAAAAAGCGTTGCATAAATCAAGGGGGTGCAGGGAGAAGAAGGCGCAGAAGACTATTAACTACCAAAGAAGCAACAGCAAAGAAACGCTCCCGCAGAAGAAGAAGAAGACGAAAAACATGAATGATCCTCTTCCCAAATACGAGGGAAGCCCGTTGGTGTACAATTCCAACTTGGACTATGACTTTCCCGGCACAGACATTTCAATTACGGGTGATTCCCTTGTTGGATATTACCCTCTTTCTGGATACAAGGACCGACAAGAACAAACCCCAATTACGATTGTAGTAAATGGCTCGTCGTCCGAATATACCTCGTTAATGGAATCATTTCTTTATTTAAAAATTGCTATAAAAAAAACTGATGGCGGTAATATTTTAAATACCGACACAATTACCCTATGTGAATCACCAATGGCTGGATTGTTTGAAAACGTTTCTATAGAAATAAATAATACTCAAGTAACAAGACCTGGCGTTTCTCTATACAGCTACCAACATTTCCTCGAAAACTGGCTTGGTTTTTCAAGCACAATAAAAAATTCTACGCTCCGAAGCGAGCTCTATTACAAGGATACTCAAGACACTCAATCTGCTGCGAATGCCGGGTTTAAAAGTCGAGCCGCATATACTGCCCTCAGCCAGCCGGTAGAACTAATTGGCCGCATATCTACTGGAATTACAAACCAACCTAGACTTTTGCCTCCAAATACGAATTTAAAAATTATCCTTAGACGTTCAAATTTAAAATTTGCCCTTGTAGGCGCTGCATACACTGGCGCCCTTCCATATTACATTGATTTTATAAGCTGCGTCTATTATGTAAAACGTTACACTGTCTCTAAAGCGGTAATCTTGCTACATCATCAAATGCTAAACAGTGGAAAACGTTTCAGTTACAATTTGACAAACCACGAACTGAGAACGTTCAATATTGCTACGGGGACGCTGTCCATGACGAGCGAAGTCATTTACCAGGGCGAATTACCGCACTTTGTGGTTATTGGGATCCTAGAAGATCAAGCACTAACTGGTTCGGTCACAAAATCTCCATTTGCTTTTAAGCAATGTGGAGTCATTGGCGTAACTTTATCGGTCAACGGAAATTCATACAATAAATTTAAAGAAGTTAAATTTGACGACGACAACACACTCCTTGCCTACCACGCGCTGCTGGACATTATTCCCCAACAAGATCATGGAATTACCCGCGAAGACTTTGAAAATCATTTCTTGATTGCCTTAAAGCTTAGTCCATCGTTACAAACAAATAGACTATTACCTACTCAGATGGGAACGATTCGCGTCGAAATTAGATTCAAGAATCCAACCACTACCGGACTGAGCGTCATAACGTTTGCTCAATTTTCCTCACTCGTTCAGATTGATAAAGACGGAATTGTTTACACAGACTTGTTGACAGTATCATGATGGACGCAGAGACTTTAAAAGCTTGCATTATAAAATTTAGCAAAAAAACTAAAGTCAAGCAGTGTTATATAACGTCTCGTGACAGACTACACTTGCTTCGCTTTGATAATCTTCCACTTGGCGTAATATGCAACACTGACGTTGCTACTGGAAAAGGAAAACATTGGATAGCATTTCTAGTGTTTGAAGCATCTAATGGAATGCCTGCCTGTAACTATTTTGACAGCTATGGCAACAATTTGGAAAAATATGGAATGACGTTTCCCGTTCCTATACTGAGATCTAACCAACAATCGCTGCAGGGAATCAAACCCGTGTGCGGATTATTTTGCCTATATTTCCTATACTTGTCGTTCAAAGGAGTGGCAATGTCTACCATCTTGGCCTCATTTTCCTCATGTCCAGCAGAAAATGACGCAAAGGTCATTCGATTTTACAAGCGACTGGGTGTGCGATGCAAAAAAAAGGGCCAGACTTGCTGCTCGAGACTAGTAAACAACTTTTAATCATTAACAAACTCTTGAGAAATGTGGACGTTTATTTTACTTGCCTGCGCTGTCGGTGCGACAGCCTATAATTCTACCCAAAGCTGCATAAACTGTATTTCGGATAATCATTTACTTTAAAGTGGTTTATGCACCTACACTGGAACCCTACTATGTGTGCCGATCTTCTTCAAGTCGGGTAATTTAAATATTTTTTTTAATCAATTTTTCTTTTGCTAATTTTAATTTTTTAAAACTAGGTGTCCAACAGTGTATTTATCCTTGCAAAATTTTGCACACTGGAACAATGCAGCCGGGTGAATATGGATCATCCTTTAAGGATTCACACTAGGACCGATTTGACATGCCTACACGAGATTGACGTGTATGAAGAATTGAAGCACATTTTGCTAATTTATTTAATAATCATCATTGCAGTTGTGTGCTGCGTTGCACCTCTTTCTTCTACCCTATGTAATTGGATCCCGTTTTACTGTTTCCAGTACCAGGAAAAAAAAGCTCTAAAGAAACGTGAACGACTAGCAACAATTTTTAATACAAATGATTTATTAGGATACGATACTGTTGTATAATTACCGTTTTTTGAAAATAAAAGATTAATTAATTTTAATCATTAAAAACCAAAATCAAAAATGCGTTGCGACAATTTATTTGTTTGGGATTACCATTTTTATTATTATTATGCACCATTAGGGATTCATTTGGTCACTTAACAAATTTCTTTTAGTGGTAAAATTTTAAAATATTGAAACTCGGCATAACGTATATAATACTTTGCACACTTTGTGTATTAAAAGTAAGCATTCTTTACACTATGGAATCATTCTCGAGGTTATCACTCTATTAGTTTTCATTTAATTGATAAAAATACATGACCTATACTGAATACTTAACAAAAATTTTTTTTGATTTTTTATGCAAATTAGAGCTAACTAACACTACTTTACTGGGTTTAACTGCATAAATCGAATTTTCAAACTGATTAACTCAGATAATTTAAATATCTTGATACTTGTACACTTTGTGTACTGTTTGACTTACACCATGGAAACAGTTTCTTATGGAATTATCACTATTGCTATTTTTATTAGTAATTACCTTGTTATCGTCCAATTTTCCAATTTGAGTGATTTTGAAGTTGCACTTATAATAAATTATTTCACTTTGACACTTGGCCGTATATTTCAAATCGCGTTACACTTGGCCGTAATCACTGATATTGACAACCTATAATTTTATTTTTTTCTAATCACTTTTTTTATGATTTTCAAAATTCACAAAAACCAAACATTTTGACAAAATTTGCGAAAAATTAAAATCATTTAAAATTTGCAAAAATTATGGCAAAATTTACAAATTTGCGAAAATAAAAAATCCCTACACTTACAAATGATTTTTAAAATGAAATCGATTAAAATCCCTCGGCTAATTTCCCCATCCCTTAGTAATAGTTTTACATGGGATGAAATGGAAGCCCTCCATAACGTGACTTATGTCTCATGAAAACCCGGGACACTTTTAGTCACTAGTTGATAACGAAGAAGAACACTTAAGTCTTTTTAAACTCACAGTTAAAACTTTTGTCTATTTTTAAAAGCTAATATTTTTTTCTTTTTCGGTTTTTTACCGAACTTGGTAACTAGTGCATGTTGTGATAATCCGATGAGTAAAAACCTCCAGTGCAGCTTCGCATAGCTTGAGCCAGGTGTGTTGTATTTTTCAAGAAATATTGTATATTTTCAATTTTGATACACTCCCCCACTGACCCAAAATATTATATTCTAATCTCATGCCAAAAATAAACCAAATTACAAGATTTATTTTAAACCCCCATGGGTCACCCTAAAGGGTCCATAAATACCTGTCACAAACTTTACTAATCCCCATACCAAAAATTAGCCAATTCGGGTGATTTTGGTAAAACCCGCATGAGCCACCCTATAGGGCACTCTGATATTCATAAATTTTAGAAATATTTCATTTTTATCTATATTAAGCCTTTATTAGTCCCCATACCAAAAATCAGCCAATTCCGGTAATTTTAATAAAATGGCTAAACCCCAGTGGGGGTCACCCTATAAGATCCTTAAATATTCATAAATTTCAAAAACGTTTCATATTTATCCATATTAATATTAGCCCCAATGCCAAAAATTAGCCAATTTTAGTGATTTTGATAAATTCCTTGGAAACTAGTGTCACCCCCACCGGTCCCCTAGTGGTCCGATCAAACCCATCTCCGAGCTCGTTGAATTCGCCCAACCACTATGTGCACCAAATTTCAAGTTGATCGGTTGGGGTTGAGTTTTCGTCAGACGGACACACAGACACACGCACATGAAAATCTCATAAGCCCTGGCTCGGGCTAAAAAGTGTTGTCGTTCACTTTACCTATTCGCTGTCTCATATTCTATGAAAAGTTGATTGATCAGCCTATCATCACTATTAACACAGAAAAGTTCAGATCATACAAGGTATGTACAGTCTTATAAGTCTCTATCAGATCCCCACATTTCTCTGACCTTCAAGAAAAGTCTTAATTTCGCTATTCGTTTCTCATATGATAAATGACCGAATGAAGGTAGAAATGAAGTAACAAAACGTTGCACTGTTTCTAATTTCTTAATATCTTTTTTCCATATTGAGTTACAATACTCTACATGGAGTCTGACAAATTACACACTTAATTTAATTCCCAACACATATTTATTTAATTTACAAAACTTAAATCTTGCTTTAAAGAAGAAACACTTGCACAACTTACACAAGATAATTGAATCAAAAAAGGAATATGATGAATTTGCATTTTTCTCTCAGTCCAGTTGACAGAGAAAGGGTAGTAGTGGCAAAGAATTGGTTATGTGTTTAAATGCGATAAATAAATATACTTTACAACTAAAACTATAATCAAGTATCTTCAGAAGCATAAAATTAAAAACTTATTTTAAAGCTTTAAAACTTAATTTACTTTTAAACGTATTTTGGGGCAATTTTGAAACTATTTTAACTTTTTTGACCTTTTTGACCTTTTTTGAAATTTTTGACCTTTTTGACATTTTTGACCTTTTTTGACATTTTTGACCTTTTTTGACCTTTTTGACCTTTTTTGACATGTTTGACCTTTTTTGACATTTTTGACCTTTTTTGACCTTTTTTGACCGTTTTTTGACCTTTTTTACCTTTTTTGACCTTTTTACCTTTCTGACCTTTTTTGACCTTTTTGAACTTTTTTGCAACTTTTAACTATCGGGGCAACTTGAGAAGTAATTTGAGAAAAAAAATTTTTTCTCCCTATCCTTAACATTGGGTCAAAAATTTGACCTTTTATTGTTTTTGTACTTAGCCGAGCATATGCCCCTTAGAACTTATATATATCAAGTTACAAATCAATAGCTTAAACCGTTCGAAAGTTATCGACTTCACGGACAGACGGACGGACGGACAGACACCACTACCGTTCACATAAAGTATCTGAAGATACTTAATAAATTCTATTTTTGTTGAACTTTTGTAAGATAACCTTTGGAGTGACCTTTGATTAAATCGTGATGAAAGACATAGACTTTCAAGCAAATTTATTATTCTCGCACGATATTTCACATGCATATATATTTCCATCAATTGCATTTGGACATCAACCTGCCTAGCCTTCAATTGCATGGTCTACTCTAAGCACAATTCATGTTTGCTCCCTCCAATGAGTAAAAATGAAGGAATGATGCATTGATTGAATTATTGCACACGAGCCACAGGCGTCGATGACCCTGTGGTTTTTTTTTGGCACATTTCAATGTGCCACCTTGTTGACAGAAACACGGAGAAAATGTGGACCCGGGTGACAAGAATAGCCCGGGTGAGCCACACCCAATAGGTCAATGACCCCATTGACTTTTGGACTTCCA
>JAQFYJ010000060.1:0-25145 GCA_034694685.1 Isotoma anglicana | reverse complement strand
TATAATAATTTGTTGTAATGTTCTAGCTTTAAGTTCCATGAATAAATTCAGACTCCAAAGTCTTATTTTATTGAATATTAACTTGCTTTACTTTAGTCTGCAAAAAGGATTAGAATAGAAAAACCTCTTGAAAAGCTGCTACTTCTTGTGGTGTAGTTTGGTATCAGTCACACTGCACCACTGGTCTGGTTTGGTTTACTTGGTGCCTTTCTGCGACTAAAATAAAAAGTAAAAAAAGGATTAGAGATTTATAATTGTTCTCCTGGAAAAAAAACTGAAGGAAAGTGGAAGGAAAAGTAAAACTTGAAAAAGTAAAAAAAATATGCGAAGTAAGAAGAAGGGGTTTATGCTTTGTACTTAATTTTCTACTAACTTTGTTTTAAATATCGTTCATAAATCTTGGACTTGGTTGAATCAACTATTTTATTCAAGTTTATATATGTAAAAAATTATAGAGTTTACTTCTAAAACAATTGCATGCGACTTACGAACGGTTTAAAAATACAGCTAGTTGACAGTTAAGAGGAGTAAGCTTTACACTGTAAGGGAAAAGTAAAAGTGTTCGATTTTTTCATCTGTATCTAATAATTATAAGAGTTTTGCATAACGCACCGTATCAAGAGAGAGAGAGTCTTTTTTAGTAATATAAATGTAAAAGATGTTTTAACAAGGATTTGATATCAAAACTCATACTGAGCTTATATTATATTCGAATGTGCAGTTGTTCTTCAGACCAGACCAGGGAGATAGATATATATCTATATGTTGAAATTTGAAATTTGAATGGAATGCTGAGAGAGAGAGAAGAGGTTGAAGATGAGTGTGACTCACCCAGCCGGGTATTAACGAGAGTAGAAAGTACTGGAGCATAGGAGACTTTAGTGTTCAGGAGTCACCCTTCTTTTGTTTTAAGCCAGAGGAGCGTAATTGCAAACCTGGCGAATGATTACAATAGGGAAATGTACAAGTGGAGCCTCTTCATTTCACCCATTCTCTCAATTCCTCTTCAGTATTTGGGATAGGGTTGAATCTCACTAAAAGAACCCTGAGTTATTTTTTTAAAAATTTAAATTTTAAAATTTAAACATTATTTCATTCCTTATAAATTTTTTTAAAAGCTAAATATTTGGTCTTTTAAGAACGAGACAATTTTATAACGAAATATTAGTATTAAAATTTAAAATTAAAAAAATTTCAAAATAAAGCTATATACAGATACTGAACTGTATTACGTAGATGTGAGGGTATTATTATTATAAGAGTGGCATAGTATATAGGAAGTAGGAAGTAGGAAGTCAGTGCCATTCGTTGGCAACAATGGTTGTGTGTGTTTAGTTTCTCCAGCTTCCCTCATGTTCTCATTATTATCATTATGATTATGACTATTTCATATAAAGAGAAAGATTGAGAGAGACAAAAGCCCTATAGAGAAGAATGAATAAACTTATAAAATGTTCTGTTAAAGTATTATCGAAGAAACGACTCTATATATTCCCCAATATTATGATTATGATTGTGTAGAATGTTCCCTATATAAAATGATGATATTATTATTGTCTCTCTTATATATTATATGCGAAATGTATAAGAAGAAGAAGAAGGTATTATCGGTAGGAAGTTTTCAAGAAATGTATCTATACTGTAACGAAACGTGCAAAAACCGTGTGCTTCTTTTGGGTGATGATTTACTCAATAAACGCTACCTTGAGGATTTTAGGCTGCTGAGGGTCGCTTTGGCAACCAAATGGGCTTCGACCGAAGGGTACATATTGACCTTTAAGCGATTGAAGGCGGAGTGTCAAGTGCTCCGCAGGCACGTCGAGCCTATGGCTGCCAAGCGTTCCAAAGTGCCTTAAAATTCCCTTTGAATTCATAAGCTATTTTTAGTTGGTAAATCGTCACCTAAATGGAGCACATGGTTTTTGGACATCCCATTAGCTTGCAGTCAGGAGCTTTGATTTTAGAACGAGCATCAGGAGTTCCCGGACACTATTCATACTTCCTGTTATGCCTTCCTTATTCTCTTCTATTTAAAACACCGATTCCCTCAATGATCTTGATTACGAATGAGAATGGAAACGATAATGACGAACCAGTGGGTGGTAGTTCTCTAGTTGTATAATGGTAATGAATATCCTGTTGTATGCATTTAGAGCGGAAACTAGGTATTTTTAATTTCCAGTCTACATTTCAAATTCTGAAGATCTTTCCTTTTCACTTGAATTATTTTGGTTAGGTAGGAAGCAATCTTACTGAGTAGTCGAGTGTAAATAAGTAATGGATGTGTGAACTAGCATGTGTGTGTGAGATAGAGAGTGTCCATTTTTAATTTCAAAGTTTAATCTTCAGTCAAGTGCATTTGCATTGTGTTTTTTACACGAAAGAGTCGTGAAGGAAAAAATCTTTTATTTTTTTATTTAGAGTTATTAGAATAGGAACATGGAAAGGTGAGTTTTTAATTTGGGAGAAAGCATTATTGTTTAGTATGGGAGATTTTGAATTAATATTACGAACTGGAATTTATGTAAATGTACAAACAGGGTGTTTCAAAAAGATGTCCCTTTTAATTTATATAACGCTCGTAATATTGGACATAGTGATATCTTAAATAATTAATGAATGTGCTAAATGTTTATAAAATTGTCAAATAATTACAACATGAAAGTTTTAGAGACAGGAAAATACTTTTATTGAGTTTTAATCTAAATTTAAAATTTTGTATTCGAGTACATAACTTAGAATTGGTTTAAGTGCTTGAGTAATTCATTAACAAAATGTAACAATTAAACCATTATTGCCAGGTTGACACGATCTCATTCCATCCGTGTCATAAGACCAAGTGTAAACATTTTTACATGATGCTTCAAGTGCTCGAGAATAGTCGGTGTCATCAGTGTCTTTATTTGGATTTTGGCAAGCAACAACTCGATCACCTTTGTAAATTCTTGATTCAGTGGGACAATCTGCATCCATGTTGAAATTACAATTGACAGTTTCACACTCTCCTCCCGTATTGGTGTAAGGTTGCATGGTAATGGGTAAATTGTATCCGTCAACTTGACTGATGTCGTACCAAGTGAACCCGATCATTCCTGCACTGTCGTCCCAGTGCATTTCAGCTAAGCTTATGTAACCTTCTGCAGTGTCACAATTATTTCCGTCATTTTCACAACCCGTATGAGCCCATACGCTTGCACTTGCGTCTGAAACAAGTTCAATTTTTTGGGACTGTCCGTCTTCAAGGTTGAACCCACCGATTTTACCTCCATGGTTTCCGACGAAAATTTTCTGGCCGCATTTGTTAATTACTTCTATTTCGCCTCCGAATGTTGCTGTGAAGGTTGATAAGAGTAAGAGAACGGTAAATGTGGATGATTCCATGGTGGCAAGGAGTATTCTTGCAGCTGAAAATAAAATTTAAATTGTTTTTAATAGAATGGGAGGTTAAGATTTAAGAACGAAATATTATTGATATTTTTCCATTTACCTGTCGCCTTTTGCTTTTTAGAGAAATTGTGTGTAGAGTAGAGCGAAACTGAACTAAGGTATTTCGCATTTAAGCTGATATTTATACATGATGACATTTATCAGAGTGCACATTTTAAGTTGTTTTAAACTACTATTGTCAGTCATATTTTATCTAATCTGTCCAGATAAACAATGCATTAAGTGGAACAATAACATTATATTTTAATTAAAAGATAATACTTTTTAATTTTTTTTTAATTCGGTGGAGTTTCAAGTCCATAAAATTTCATTCTGCCTGAAATGTGCATTTTCATATTGAACAAGTTATAGCAATCAATCAGTCACTGTGAACGTTCATGCAAAAAAATGTTGCAGCAATAAGTTGGGCATACAAAGCGTCTAAACGTAAACTAGGCGTAAAAAAGGATGCTTATAATTAAAAAAATCTTTAATCTAATAAATTAAAGGCGACTCTGAAATTAACGAAGAATTGTGTCGTGGAAAACGATGAAAGCAAAACTTGATAAATGTAAGCTACAAAGCCCAAAAAATTAATGAACTTTCCAAAAATGCAACTTAAGCTTAGTTATTTATGGGTATCAAATCTGTTATAAATTGAAACTGCTGGATCATTTGATATTTTATTAATCTCGATTGTCTCAACCGGCGATGTAAGAGATGACGATGATAGGTATATTTTGTAGCGATCTAGGTGATATGGATTGAAAGGGTGCTTGAACCAAGGTAAATGTGAATTGAGGGTAATTGAATCGCAGTTCAATGTGAAACATTTCAGTTGTTAAGGACTAAGGAGGATAGAAAGGTAGAAATTACCCGAGAGGGTATTCCCCAAGGTGCGGTTAGTTTAGATCCTCTATGTGTTTCTTGATTATTGCATGTACTCAGCTTTTAATGGATCATTGTCGGCTAAACAATCTACACAATGTACACTACACTGCCAAGAATTGTAATAAAGACTACTATCAACATCACATTCCCATATGAGCCTTATTATTGCCCGAAAAGGTGAATTTTCTTCATACAGACAGAGGCAATATTGTCATATAGTTTATAATATCTCTGTGGATTGGATTGGATAAGTCGCTATGCGAGAGAGTCTTATCTTGCGAGGGAACGATAAGAAGAAAAGTAAGAAGATGTCCAGAAAGTACGTGCTGTATTTTTAGGGGATGATTTACCCTAAAACATTACCCTTGTGGGTTCAACGGGTGTTTTACGGTGCGAAGGATCGCTTTGGCAGCCGATCGACAAGCGTCGTGTCAAGTGCGAGCCCATGGCTCAAAATGAGACACGTGCTTTTTGGAAGAATCCTATAAGACTAACATAAGGTCTTTAGAATTACCCAAGAGTGACATTTATCCAGAAGATCCTATACATTGGACATGTTGAATTATGTAAGTGCTTTCAGACGTAGCAAGCTCCTTTGGTCTGGTGCATCTTGAATTGTTGGTAGGAACGATCCAACTGAAACCAAATCCTTGATATCGAAGACGTTGTTTTATTTCACTTGTACATTGAACATTGAACTGCAAGAATGACGATGGAAGGTGGAATGTCTCGTACACACCGAATACCGACACCACCACCCACCCACAGGAGCATACAATACAAATAGGACAGAAAAGGAAAGAACACATCTGGGTTTGCTTGTGCAATGCAATGCAATGCAATAATCTCATGTAAAAAGGGAAAGTACGGATATAGATTTGGGACTTTTACTTCCTGAGTAGAAAGCTGTGTTAAGAAAAAGCCCGGGTATATTTTATCCTACCTGACTGCCATTCTAAATGATTGCGTAGGGTAAGGGTAGAGAGGTGCACTTTAGCTCCGGTGAAACTTCTTATTGGGTTTTACACTCTAAAAGGAGTTAGAAATTGGTTTGTTGTGTGTTGTTTGTTATTTTCGTTAAAATGTTTCTGGTCGTGTTTTTTTTTCTTCTGATCGTTCTGATCTGTTCAAGTCGTGCTCTGGTCATTGTGTAGTTGTAAATTGTAATTCTAAAGATCCATTTACAACTATTGGATTCAATTCGATCGCCCCTATTCTAAGCAGTTTTATTCAACCCAAAAACCAATGAAGTTTTTCAGAATTTAGATACAAGTTGAATGAAAGGACACTTTTCTTCCTTGTTGATAAATTGAGTTTTTTGCGTATTGAAATGGTGATATTTATTGGAGTGGAGGGGCTTCAGCATTTATCGTAGCAAAGGTACGAAAATAGGTATGGGATTTAGAAGTAGGTACATTAAATTTTCAATAAAATAAAAAATACACTATAACTTACCACTTTGGGAGCAATAAAAGGTGGAACTTTCTTGTTTTGCTTATGGCGTTTTTGGAGAAAGTGTGCTTTCAATTTCAATACAATTTTTCACCTATTTTCTCAGTAAATTTTTTCCATGTTTTAATTGTTGTATTTTTAATTACTTAACATTAAACCAAACTCTATTCGGCAACAGGACAGTTTAAAAGCGACTCGTATTTGCAGAAGTTAAGTTGTATCTCTATTATATAAATTTTAATGAAAGGACTTTTATTTGTTATGCTTAAAAAGAAAACACTTCTAACGATAATGAAGCAAGACAATCACTTTAACTTAAGTCTTAAATTAGTTACTAAGCTCAGCACCTTTGCTAATTACAAAGTCTCCACGTGGTTTTTTAGAGTAAAAAGTTGTGACGATGATACTTTTTCTTATTTAAGTGTCTATTTGCAATAGTACCTGTAGCATGCGGCGATGCACTGCAATGTCATATTGGTGGAAACAGTTTTAAGAGAGAAAACTTATGCTACAAGTAGGAGACAATGTCTTTAGCTAAAAGTCGTATAATCCCGTTGTCTGTTTTCTAACTCCATTCTAAAAGCAATATTTTTCATCCTTTTAGTCACACTTTGGCCACGGTTGGGGACTTTTATTAGAAAGGAAGTCTGATAAAACTTTAGAGAAAAGTTTTATCTTCCATTTTTTAAACCGTAAGAGTAAAAGGAAGATGTTCCCTTCTTATTCTATAGTTTTTCTCAAATATAATAATAATATTACTGTTAGAGCAGGAGCAGAATGTCTGCGTTTTTTCATAAATGTTTAAAATTGAAAGTCTCCCTAGTTTACTTTCAGCTTTGGAAGGTTTCACTAAGGTCACAAACTTTTCTATAAGGTTCCATTCATACAGTCCTCTATGCGTTTGAATATATTTATTTTAGCTCTATTTAGAATTAAAGGTGTGAGGACTTAAATTGCCTTCAAAAATATTTTGCACCAAAAGTAAAGCCTTTAAAAATTTTTTATTTCCATAGAACACCGCAGGCTGTTCAGCTTATCTTAATCTTAACTAGCCTCAATATTCTTCCCATTCCGTACATAATTTATGAACCGATTGTTGCCTCCTAAAGGTATAGTATAGGAGGTTTAAGTATAGAACCTCCGCTAGTTAAGTCAAAGCGGATTTTCTGGGAAGAGATGCCACTTTGGATTTTGAGAAAGTTTGTAGACTGTTTAAATTATGGAAATTTAATTACAAATTACTGGGAGAAGAGCCGAAAGGAAACATTAGGCCGGTATAGTTTTTAACTTATAAGAAGTTTGATGAAGGTTTAGTAAGAAGAAAGTTTGCAAAGTCTTAAGAAGATTTTAAGAGAGGAAGTCGGAAGCTTCATTTGAGTTAAATTGCGCTTTATTCATACTACTATTATTATTACTATGGGGAGAAACTTTATAGTAGAGAAGATAAATCTAAGCTAAGGTAAATGTTCCATGCAACTTTGATACTTTGCTTTGTATTTATAAGGTTTATTTATTTACTTTAGTTTTTTATGAATTAATCGGTATTTTCCCTTGATACCAACCAATACGTGATATTAAAATCGATTTTATTCAATATTGTATTTTTTAAAATTTATTAAAGACATAAACGTATAGCTCTAAAATACAGCAATTTCAAATCGTTTTTATAAATTAGAAAAAAAACATTTCTTGGCGAATAATGAATGGCAAGAAAGTCGTAAGAATGCGTATGAAAAAAGGCAAGTTATTTCAAAGCACTCATTCTCATTATGTATTAAAGAGAATAATAATAGTAGAAGGGGGAGCGAGGAGGGAGAAAGTGTCTGTTAAGTAATTATTTTAAAGGCCACTCAATTACTTTCTTAAGGACTGCCATGCCATAAACTCATTACTTGTTCATTAAAAGAATGACTTCTTGAGACAGACTAATTCCTTCTATTTTTCTTTTCCGGAACAGTTTTCACTTTTTTTATCTAACTTCTGTATAGATAGACCAGACCACTACACTATTTTCTTTCTTTGAGATTATATATTATATAATATATCTTTTCTAAGTGATCTTTTCTAGTTGGCAGCACACTTGGGACTTGACTTGACTCGTGTGTCCGTGTAATTCATAAAATGATAGGACAGAAAAGAAAGTTTATGAGCTCTTTAGATTCATACAATAGTTTATACTTTATAGTTTCTATACCGATTGTACGTAAATTTTATATTAGCTTCGTTTGAGAACTTCTGGTTGTCTTTCAAAATTTTAACTTTAACATTGAATTGAAACTGCTGGAAGAACCTGAGAAGTGTAGGTTGGGAATTGGAAGTTCGGATCTTTGAAATTTCTAATGAATCTTGCATGTGAACAATTATCTCTGTGTAGTGAGTCCATTTTAATTGCAAAGGCACCACTGCTCTGCTCCAAGGATATGAACTACCCACTCATTCATGCGATTCGGTTGTGTTACACAGTTACACTAACTGATGTATATATATAAGAAAGAGTTAATTGTTAAATCGACTGAGTTCCATTGGATTGGAAATAGGTCAGATTACGGCTTAATGGCTTAGATGGATTATTATTGGAGATCGGCCGATTTACTGGGCACATGTCCAGACTCATCGATTTTTCAGATTGAGAAAATATTCGAGTCATTTTTTCTTATATCAGGGTGATAAGGGTATTTAATAGTTGTGAGCAAATTAGTACCTTATTTTTGAAATTGATTAAAAAGTTTGAAAAGTAAATGCAACTAGAAGTTTTAAAATACTTAAAACTGATAAATTTGTTTGCAAAGTACATGCAGTGAACAATTTTTCATGTTTAAATATAAATTTTGTTAATAAATTTAAAATCAAATGTTTCAAAAAGGTATAAAAATATTGAAAGTAGATAAAAAATTCTTTGAAAAACTGACGGTTGACTTCGACATGCTTTTGTTACTATTTCAGTATCTTATGTAATGGTCACTGTTACAAGTTTTTCCAAACTTCACCCTCTCATTGTTTTATCTTAATGTTTATCTGATGGTTATTTCGTTGATTTCATCGTGTGGCCCCATTCCTCGTAAATGGTTTATGTATACAAGCTAGAGGATGTTTGGAGCTAATCGTTAAGTTATAAATAACAACGGGTCTCTTTCGTTGTAAATCTTTTAAATTACCTTTTTAAACTTTTAGATCTTTCATTTGAATTTAATGTAACATTAATTAGTTGATTAATCAATGATATCAAAAACCCCTAAATTAGAGCGTAATTCAACTCATGCATTGAATACAAGACCTTTTAATTGTAAAGTGAAGCAAGCAGTTTATTTTTAAAAGTTGAAATTTTTTTTAAATTTCAAAGGGTACCAAATGGCCAACAAGAAGTACCTTCGATCCTCAATCCTTACTTTTGTTAGATTAATGGGCGATGTGTGTTGTTGCATAATTCCTGCTCCCGATACTGATATTATGATAGTGTGTGGTGGTCGTGCATACTAGCTGAATTTAAAAGAAATTTAGAGATTGGAGGTGCATATTATAATAAATATTGTAGCAAGAATGTTGACAGGTGATAAGAATCGCTTTGACTATAAAAAATGTTCTTCTACTCATTTCATTAAATAAAATGCTACCAGGACAGAAAGACATTGAACCAAACCAAACTAGTACAGAAAATAGTGGAAAGTAATGTAATGCAAGTTGTCGCCTGGATCGAGAATCCGAATGACAGACCAGGCCAAAGACATATCTAATAGTATATAACATGTTCAAGTGTAAAGTGTAATAGTGGATATTCAAAATACTTTTTAAAGGTAGCAAATAACAAGCTAGAACCAATATCATTATCATTACAATGCTCGTTCCTACTTCGAAACTACATGAAAGACTACCCTTCCGTTGAACATTACAGACATTTTGGTAGTAGTAGCACAGGACATTTTTTACCCTCTCAAGTTTTTCTCAAAGTTCTCAAGATTTGATCTTGATTTAGATTAACTCACTCACATTACGAAAACTTCCACTGGTATATAAAATAGTCAAATGTATCTGTCACAAAGGATAAACCAAATGCTTGTGTTGCAATTATATTAAGAGGTAACTGGAGGAACGGGTTTCTCTTCCATAGTTCCAAGTAAATACAATTCAAGTACATGAAAGTGTTAATTTATGCTTTGAAATCAAACTTGGCTTGCTTATCCAGTTTTCTTAGTGACACTTTATCAAAATCGCCACAAAACACGACTTTCAATTTTGAATCGAGACACGGCTACTATTATAGGTTTCTGTCCAGAAGACTTGGACAGAAATTCAATTACAATTCTATTGCAAAGGACGGAGAGAATAATAACAGTAATAATGAGCTGAAATTATGAGGAACTGATTGAAATCTTAATTTGCCTCTTTCTCTGTTTGTCTATATAAGTGCATTTTCAAGTGGAACTTCTCATGCAATCTGTATCGAACAGTAAAGCCCTTACATTACTGGAATATATTCGGGTAACTTGAAGAATATGTGGTTGCAGTCACCTCTCACCTCTGGCCATGTATATTGCCTTGGGCATTTTAAAAGTGTTGTCGTCAAATCAAAATCATCATTGTAAGCATAGCAAATGTCATTGATTACTGTTGCTACTGGTTGGTAGGTCCTGCCATAGCTAAAAGTAAAATCACCGAAAGTCCTGAATAAACTTTATTTAAAACCCTTTCGTGTAAATGAGTCTGTATTTTTCGCCCTGCGATTTAGACACAATCTCAATGGCTATTTTGCTATGCAGCCAGCCAGGCCAGCAATAGCAACAATCACAATCACCCTAATTATCATCGTCATCTACCTCTGCCTGGTCTGATACCTTACCAGTCAGCCTTCGTAAAATAAGTTAAAAGAACTAAGGACGATGGGGTGGTATGGTATTTGAAGTCTAGGCTATTTGGTCATGCTTATTTACAAAACAATTACTTTACCTGCTGCTACTACTAATAATACTGGCAGTTGGGATAATATTAACTGACGAACTGAAGGCAATGTTTCAATAATTCGAGTAATAAAAATAAATGGAAATGTGTTTGGCACCAGAAAAAGGTGGCAATTTCCCTCCAGCTGCGTTCAAGTAATTGAAATACTTTTGCATTATTATTTGCTCCTGGGCATTTTATTTATTCTGTATGAGAATAAAAAGCTGACCTTTCTTTTGTACAAATAAATTCTAAATTGTTTTAAGATTAGGTTAGACAGGACAGGTGACGAAAATTAAGAGCAAGACCAACCACAATAGAAACGAGGTCACGAATTCGCAATGTTGAATGTGTGAGAATTAAACGATATGATGTGATGTGACCATAATAATACTAATAATAATAATGGAAATTGGAATGTAATTTCGATTACGAAATTATTTATGAATGTTTTTATTAGAAATGAATGATGACAATGAACAAGGGTTTACTTAGACTTGACATTGACTTAAATGTTTAGTAAATCAAAAGACATTTTGTTATTAAGGAGCGTCAGCTCATTTATGGATTTCACTGCGTCAGTCTGTCCGTCTGTCCGTCACACCGATAACTCAAGAACGGAATGAGATATCGAGATGAAACTTGGTATACATGTTCTAGACCCCCTAGCTTCCCTAAGTTCAAAGATGGGCCCTGTAGGACCACCCCCAAGGTCACAATAAAAAGGTCAAATTTCTTACCCAATGTTAAAGATAGGGAAAATTTTTTTTTTCGATATGGCTTCTCCACTGCCACCGCTTACTTACTATGATACTATGACCCCCCAAAAGTCCCCCCGTGCTCTGACGCTCCTTTGTTACACCATTTACTAAGGTTTATTTTCTAATAAACAAGAATGTTTGTTTTTTTCCTAGTTGTATGTAAGGATCGATTGGATTTTGATTGATTAGAAGATAAGTCAACCACCCATGAATCCTTTTACCTTCTCATTTATTATGTCCTTTATCTACTCCTTACCAAAATGACTATTACTACTGGACTGGACTGGATTGACTAGAGGGACAAACATAGTATAGTTAGTCAGTTATCACATGAGAAGAATACTCACAACTTTCCTTACTAATGAACCTTGCGTGCTTGAAACTTTTAGTTTCATTTGAGGTTCTCATTCTTCATTCCCTTGGGCTCATTAATGCCACGTTGAAAAACATTTCTCGTACTTTATACGGAAAAAGCGAAAGGGATTTTCCACAGGGGAAGAAAAGGTAGCAGAGGGATAAGTAGTCTTCTAGCTCATAGTTCATAATAACAATATTATTAGTAGAAGTTCACATTCACATTTATCCAATCTAAAATCCAACTAAGGTGGCCTAGCCTTATTAAGGTACTTTGTCCACCAGGGAGAGAGTTGACAAAGTTTATGGTATCAAATCAAAGGTATTTCAAAAGGTAAATTGTGACTTGAATTTACTAACTTCATGTTTAGTTCGTGGTTGGGTTCAAGACATTAAGATATCATTGAGAAAGAACAATTTCTATAAATTGGACCTAATAGCCGTAATCAAACTCTGTGAATAAAAACTGATGAAAAGATATGAACCAATTTCATCGGCCTTTTTCTTCTCTTATGATTATGATCACACACACAGAGAGGATATTTTATATAATATGCTTAGAAAGAATTGTAGAATGTCAAGTTGTTACTGAGGAAGGAAGGTAATAACTTTGTATGTTAGTATAGTATGTTGGACAGACATACCTTCTGTCCTAAATGCTCTCATGACATTCAACATTTATTTATTTAAGCATTTATTTTTCAAAAGAACCCTTTTTTTCTTTATTTCCTTGTGAATTGTTACTGTGATTACCGTCAAATTCGAGAGGATGGATAAAGAAGTTTAGAAAATTGAGGAAGACATGACAAATTTTTGGATCAATAGGATTTCCGTTAATTTTGGCCGTTTTGAAGAAAAAATACTTCGTTATATTAGATTGTAGAAAATTTAGTTGCTATAAGATAATGAAAAAGCTTAGAATTTAAAAAATTATATTTATAAAGTTTCAAAACGCAAAAAACGGTAATTGTATGATGGGATGTCCAAAAAGATTGTGCATCGTAATGATTTATCCATGAAAATCCTACCCTCTTTGTTTAACGGCTGTTTTAAAGACGCTTAGCAGCTATGGGGCTCGACCTGCTGGGCACTTGACATGAGCCCTTCGAGCGCTTATAGGTAAAGATGTACCCTTCGGTGTAAGTCTATATGGCTGCCGAAGCGACCCTCCGCGCCCTAAAGTACCCATTGAACCCACAGGACTGTGTGTTTTGGATAAATTATGATTTAAATGAGAAATGGGACATGTTTTCTCGATAAATTCCTCTCAGGGTTGATGTTGATCCTGCTGCCGTATGAAATGTTACAAGAAGGTAAAAGGACTTCACTCACAGACAGAAAGACAATAGGTCAGTAGGTGAACAGTGAAAGCTTTCTGTTCGAGATGGAAGAAAAGGGTGGATGGATTTAATTGTCCCATTGGGATCAGTTTGGATGCTAAAAAATGTTCTTGTCTCAAATTTAATTCGAATACGAGTCTACAGCCTCCTTCTTTCCTTTCACCGTAAAATTTGGTAGGGAGTTCTTCCACCGGACTCTTTTCCTTCGAGTACTTACTTGCATTTTGGTATATCATTGATATATATGCCTATGGTAACAATATCTGCCTCATTTATTGCTTTATGGCTGGTCCATCGGGGATCTTGTAAATGCCCTTCTTGTATGTTAGCCATGTTAGACGTAAGCTTTTACATTAAATGATGACATATGAATGTGAGAAGCTAGTGAGTGTTCTTCTTACCTGAAAGCGTATAGTAATGTTGGACAAGAGACATTTGCCAATTTTAGAAAGGTACTTTAAGCAAAAATTGTAGACAGAGTATAAACATTTTCTTTTCGAGTGCGAATTTACGCCATTTTTAGACCCTATTATATTATGTGTTTGGTTAGTGATGTTGGGAGAAAGTGAAAGTTTCTGAACTTCAAAAACTTCAAATTTATTCAATTTTTGAAAAGAAAAAAAATTTTGAAAATTGAAGAGATTATAAATTACCACAGAAAATGATCTTGGTTTAATTTCTACGGTGTAATAGACAAATGCAAATGATATGCAAGTATGTATCAAATGATGATGAGGTTTTTATCCCTAACTAAAGGTATTTATTTCAGGAAAAGCATTCATTCGACTCAGCCACAAACAAACCCATGGAGAACGACATATAGGGGACATGAGAGTAAATGAATGAGTGAAATAAAAGTTAAATGCGAAGTGCTGGCAAGAGAAATTATTGGCTAGCCTCTGGAATTTCAAATTTCAATCCTTGGAAGGTAAAAATAAGGAAAAAGTCTATAGAGCTAGATAGAAAGTAAAAAGAAGTGATGACTTCCATAGAAGAGCTTTTATATTAAAAGAATGGGACAACGGGAGAAAAGGATTTTAATATTTATTCTAATCACTCACCCAATTCCCTTGTCTCATGTAAGTAAAGACTATCGTCTGGAGTGTAGATAGACCTTATCATCTTGAATGGAATGGATGCTATTACTTTCAACATTACACTATTGCAATTTCAAGAACTTTAAATGTTCGTAAATGCCTTGAAAAGAGTTGGGACTCGATAGGAAGATTATTATCTGTATACTTAGGTCTATCTACCTTCCTCTTGTCCAAGTAGAAAAATCTAGGGAAGTCAGTTGGTCGGTAATTAAATGACAGTTACGAGCCTAAGAACACATATGTTTTCCAAATAGTCTTTTTCCTTACTCCCGCATTGCAAGATGGAAGCAAGCAGGGTCTCATTTCAAATTCCTACAGTTCTACAAATACCCTTTTCCTTTCCACTGATACTTCGGTCAGACCAAGCCAGGCAGGACATGGATGAAACGGAATTTTTTGTGTAAATAGTGGCTGGTTTTAGCTAAATCCGGGCTTACTTCACTCTTTACCTAGGATCTAGTATGATGATTAGGATAGGATATACTTTTGTGGTCATACCCGAAGGATTCCTCTATGTGTTGCAGGATAAAATTATTCCAACCCAAAACAGAAGGTTCCCTTATTCCTTGCAATCATTGAAAATCCAATGTAGAAATTTTGAACGGTTCAATTCTTTTTTTTAAACTAAGTCCCTTTTGAAATACAAGAAATTTCATAGAGTTTTTACAAAACAAACTGAGGCTTGCAATTTGAAAGGCTCTTAAAATTTTTGGTGCAGAAACAAGAATTACTTGAATTCAAGCAGATATAATGAGCCGAGGTGATCATATCCTACAGTCCCACTGCACTGCAACAGAATGCGAAGTAATTTCTTTTGTAATACGGTATGGTTTTTGGCATCCCATATTATTCAATTGCAGTTGGTTTGTTTGCTTTGTGGCGTGGCGTGGTTTGGTTGGGATATACTTCAAGCCGATTAGGAGTTGAATCCGGGTTGAGAAAACTCATGGTTGAGGCAGAGGCACAGGAGTTGAAAAAAAGAGAAAGTAAAAAAAGAAAGGATAGTTGAGTTTAATCCAAAGAAATGGGATTTAGTTAGTTTTAGTTTAGTTAGGCGAAGAAGGAAGGAAGAAGGAAAGTGCACTAGTGACTACTTCGAGTACTGACTGACTACCACTCACTGACTACTAGGCCCAGATGTACCGATCATAAGTCACTTGGACAAAATATCAACTTATCGATAATATAGTGAATAGGATAGAGACAGTCACCTTTACTTTATGAGTAGGATAGGAACTATCACCTTCTCTTTATGAGTAGGATAGGGACCTTTTCCGTTTCTTTATGAGTTAAATAGGAACTTTCTTGTCTTCAGAAATACCCGGACCCTATGCAAAAGATGAACTTGACTTAAAAAGATTTTTTAAATTTCTAAGGACTTAAAATAAGTGATTTGTGAACAGGCTAACAAAGAGTAGAACAACTGTGAAGAGGAGAGTAATGTAATGTAAACTAATGTGATTATGGAGTGGATGGAGTCTAATGTCTTTTATCAGAAATCCCGAGAAAGAAAAAGAGCCTAGGGAGAAGCTCATTTAGATTAACTCAGGGAAAAAGACTTATGATTATTTTTACTGTCCTTCCTACTACCGCACAACTCCAATAGGTAAAAAATGCTCCGTTCTGTCTTTTCTTCAGTGATGACAGACAGAAGACCCCACACAGGGACATGGGAAATTTCAAAATAATTATTAGTAAGATGAAAAAATGAGAATGATTCAATAAAATATGCTTCTCTTATCTTTTAAAATCTCTTATGATTTTTAACAAGGATTTATCGACGGATAAATTCAAATGTTCACATAAGAGTTTATAGTATGACAATTTATAAAAGAATGAAACGGATAGGAAAATACTTTGAAGTTTTGATATTTATTAGACTGCCTTTTTTAATGGCACGCAAATGTACTCATTTAATTAAGATATCAAGAGATGAAGGGACACTCTTTAAGATATTATCTCAAGATCAGATGAGAAGTTAATGTAGAGAAAAGGATTCAAGTACTTGTGTGCACTTCATATTACAGTTTTTTTAATAGAATTTAAACTTTTTATTTTATTTATATGCAATTTAAATGTCAACGAGCTCGAGAGAAAGAGATTTAAAACAGTGATGATAATGGTTTGTTTTTTATTCGAGTTAAGCAGTTGGTTTGTCGTTGGATTTTTTTCATTTTTTTCTGTGTTTGAGAAATGAGAAAGTTTATCATTCGGAGTTTTAATGAAGTTACTGAATAAAGGAGTTTTGAACCTTTGTTCTTCTAAATGTTCGTTTGATCGAACAAGTTGTTCATTTTTTAATTGAAGAATTTGGTTTTGATACACGAGAAATAAATCAGGGTTGCATTGTAAGATAATTTTTTGGTGCAAGTTAACTTTTAACTAAAAAGCGATATTTATATAAGTCAGTAGAAAAGTTGTACTTTTTTGCTGCTTTTTGACTACTATTTTATTTAGAATAAGCATGACTGACACAAAGCCATGATCAATCAATATTATTGTGCAACAGAATTCTGGTTGAGTGGAGTAAGTCCAGTCTGACTTTTTGCATGCATCAAATCATTTTCAATCTAAGCCATTTTTTATCCTTGGCTTTAAGCGGAATTGCATAAGCTTCTTGTACTCCTTTATATAAGTCTTATATTATTATGTGTGCATTATGATCAAGATTCAAGACTCAAGAACCCATGAGACATTCAAAGCCTTACAGAAATAAAACGACTTTGAAGAGAAAGACAGAGACACGATGGACTTGAAGTGTAATATCCGCCGTACCTTGATTAATTTCCGAGGAAGGTATTCCTCCTCTTTATCCTTTCCTTTGCGCCTTTTGCAAATATAAAATACCTACCCGTTAGGGTTGTATATCACTTTCTTCTCTAGATTGAGAGTAAAGAGGTCTTGTGCGAAATATTTGAGATGAGATGATGATGAGATGAACGTTTCAAGTCTTAGCAGCTTTTTTTATTCAAATACAATACAAAATGTTGAAATTGTTTACTTACCGTTTGTTTTATGTTAAATTAAAAGAATATTTAATTTAGATTGTGCTGCAAACTTAAATTTACTTAAGCTTGTCTATTTTACTTAAATTTCGTTACTTTTGTCAACATTCTGTTTTATTTTACGTACACTCACTGTTATTTTGGGTGGATTGTCCTACAGAAATAATTTTGTAATTTTATTTCAAACTTGTAATTTAATTTCAAAAGAACTTTCTTTTTTAAATGGATTAATCTTTGATCCCTGGCTTATCTTGAGCATAAGAGAAAAAAGGAAAGTAAAGAAAATACAAGGTGTTTCAAAACGATATGTCCGTTTAAGGTAGGTAGTAGGGTCTTTTTCAAACACCCTGTATCAATGTTATATAGGGTGTTTTGTTATGCTATAGTATTGATGTTGAGCGATTAAATATAGAAATCCGGTAGGAATTGAAAAAAAGAAGTATAAACTGAGAATATAATGTCTAAGAAAATAGAGAGATTTGAAAGTAGGCTAATGAAGGAGTGGGATTTGAATGTGTGAGTGTAGATTTACATGCATATTAGATTACTTTCCCCATGCATCTTCCTTCCTTCTTCCTGGATTAAATTTTGTTTTTCCCAAGCACAACAGCTTTTTTCTTATTATAATGGAATTCCCCCTTCTTGAGAAGCAACTTGGGGTTAAATCTCAACCCAAGATTAAATGTTATGTCACTTTCTTAATGGATTTTTTCTTCTTTCTCTCTTTCTCTCTATTCGGTTTCATCCCGGTATTGTTTTCCTTCTTGATGCTAACACATTTATTTTGTATCACTGAGAGCTGTTCAGAAATCTGGGGGTTTAAAGAATTTTTGATTTAATTAGGTGACTTAAGGATTATGCAAATTAATATATAAGGAAGGTAAAAATGTCTATTTTTGCTTTCGATGTTTAAATGGATCTTTCATATGGTTGAGTATAAGCGAAGGAAAAATGATTGATATAATTTTGAATATTAGTTAAAAATTTTGATAAAAATCCTGCACATAATTTTAAACGCAACCTCAGCCAAAGTACCAAAATTACTCACTACCTTAACTGAATTGAGGCTTTTTTTCTGAGTAAAAATATTCTGGCAAATTGAATATCTTCTAGAAGATGCGATTGGTGTAGGATTCCGAGACATCATACCTTTTATGTAAATTACGGTATATAACCTCTAGTGTTGTGATGACAGGTAGGGATTAATTGTAATAATTTTGTGGGTGAATTTTGAGTGTGTAAATGATGAAGTCGTTAATACACGGAGATTTCTCTGTCTATCAGGGGAAAAGATGTGGGAATGGATTTCGAGATTTCACCAGGGAATGATGGGAATATTATCCGGATTATTCAGGAGAGATATTATCACTCCGGATTGCAAATTTCTCATGTTCCTTTCTATATCTGAGCTTAATGTACTTTCTACATGAGAGCGATGGAGGGAAAAGCTGGAGAAAGCCAAAAGACGTTAGAGATTCTATCCAAAGGAAAAAGTTGGATGAGTCTTGAGTGGGCAATTTTTCTCACGTCATGTCAAATGGTCCATGGATTATCGATCCTTGCCAATCCGACTGGAATCTTTACCAGGAAAGGAGAAAAAAATGAATGTGAAGAAAAATCATGAGGAAAGATCATTTAGCATTATATTATGCGAGGAAAGGCCGCTCCTATGCTATTTGTATCACAAGTTGAATGAAAGCGAAAACATTTATACATTTAGTTTTTTTTCTTATGGAGATGGATGGACTTTTACCAGCCCAGTCCATTCTATCATAGACACTACACAAATCTATATTCATGTATATTCATGTAGCTTGACGTATATTGATATTATGATTACTATATCATACTAGGTAATAAAAGGACATGCTTATAGTCGATTGAATATCTTCTGGATTGAATTGAATGTGAATGTGATGTGTATTTTAGTACAAGTTGACCCAGTGGGTACATACAGGGTCGTAACAATTTTTTACTACCGGGAAAAACAGGTAATTTGTGGAGTTTAGTTGTAGATTGCTGCAGAATTGAGCAATATTGTTCAAGCAAACATTTGATTCTTCCATGATAGCTTTTAAAAAAGTGAAAAGAGAGTTGGATAGGATCAGTGGGGTCACATTGCATTAAAAGGATACTGGTCTGAAACTGATACTGCACTCTGGTCTGGCTGGTTGGCTCAGATTCTGATTGTACTTGCTGAGTTGACTTGAAAGACTTTTGTGAGATTTTTTTTTGTAAGTAAAAGTCTAACTTCCGTAATGGATCTCGTATCCTGGATGAACTCTCAACCCGCCTTCTGATATCCGTTATCCCGTCACAATGGATAGACCTTGTCTCACTCATCTCATCTATATAACATAATATAATAATATCACTTTCTCTATCTATGTGGGGGATGGAACTTGGCATCTTCTAGAGAAGGTATGGGAGAGCGGATATTATACACAGTGGGTGTGGGTGGGGCTGGAACTATCAGAATGAGAAATAAAACTCATCAGGGCAACTTTCTTCCGTGTGGTGATGTTGATGTACCACCTACTAATGCCTTCAGTTGGCCAACTTATTCTTCTTAACCTTCCATATTTTTATTTTTCCACGCGATTTCCCCTCTCACCTGAACTTATTAGTTTTACTACGCTATTATTCCACATGTCTAGATTCTAGATTTGGGACTGGGCATCTCTGGCCTGTATATGTAGTACTTGGTGTTTATGGACGTTAAAGGTGTTTTTTATTATCTGAGGGGAATAATGGGTCTTGCGTGACGGCACTGGATGAATGACGGGAGGTGTAAGTTTTATGACGATATTTCTACCTTTCTCTCCTCATAAAGTAGTACCTTGTAGTAGCATCTAGGATATTTTATAACTGATAGTTGTGGAGTTATTTTTTCGGCCTTTTTCTACTTTTTCTTCTACATCTTCTTCTAGGAAAGATGTATGTACATGTATACACATGAAGGGATACTACACTACACTACACTACACTGCCTTACCCTTCTTGTTTTCTGTATGTAGTACATTTCCTGATTTCCTTTTCCAACTTCTTAGAAAAACGGTCTTCTTCAGTTAAGTTAAACATCAATTTCCATCATAGGCTGATCACCTATATAGAGAGAGAGAGTCTTATGTGAGCACAGTGGAACATTTTAGCGCATTTGTGTACCTTACTTACATTAGATCATAGAAGAAAAGAAGTAACGTACCTTTTACTCTAGAATATAATCTATGAAGTTACTTACCCATGCATTTTTCTGTTGTCGACAAGACGACTTTCTCCACTTTCTCTGCCTTTTTTGCTATGTATGAACGAATGAACTGGCAATATAGGGTTACAGTGAGAGAGAGAGATGGATTGTGAGCATTCTTGATCTAAATCCATGGATAGAAAGCATTCACTCGTACCTTCAAAAGTTTATAGTTAGAGGTATATCGGTTTCACATTGAGATGAAAATGGATAAATTTTTTGCATGAGTTTTTGTAATATGCAAATATAATAAATCTTTCACTTTAAAAATCCTGATTACTTCACCTCGTTAAATTTGTAGGTGCAAAAGTACAATTAATGCTGCAGGATTGTAATTTGCATTGCACTATAAAGCCATTTTAGCTGGAAAGTATTCGAACATCTACTCTGTTATATTTATTCGCAAATTTAAGAATTTATTTGCACAGCTTATTACAAAAGACGTTACGTTTCAATCTCTTGACAATACTTTTACTTTACTATCTATTTTCTATGCTTTCTCCATATTCCACCCACACCCACACATCTTATGTAAGTATGCATTTAACAAATCCTCCAAGGGTTTTCCTTCTGTTGAAAAGAAAGACTACATACTTATAGGTGTATATTGTTAACGTTGATGATGTCTCACTTGTAAAGAGATGAGGAAAAGAAATCTTGTAAAATATCCATTGGTATGGGTGTGAGTTTGTTCATCACATTCACATTCAACATTTTCACATTGCATTGAGAGATGAGAATAATAGGAAAAGTGCAAAGAGCAGCAAGGACTGACTGCTTGCATCATCTTATTAAATAGGACACATCTCATCGTTTCTTCACATACAAGGAAGGACTATATATTTATCACAGTGTACTTACAATACTTTCTTCCTTGTATGTATAAGAGGTAGGTATAGGCAGTAGGCAATGGGAGAGAATCTTTCTAGTCACTCTAGTCCGTCTCATTTAGAGACCAAAAAGGGAGAAAGAAGAATTCAATTTTTCCTTTCAGCCTGATTGAATTTCACCCGGTTTTTTACTCCCTGCGTGTGAAAACATGGAAGATCGGATCCGGATCATCAGTCTTTTGCTTATGAGATTCAACCTTTATCGATTTCTCACTTTCTTTGCCCCCCTCTTCCTCTGTACTTTCTTTTAGTCTGTAGTTAGCCCTATCGCCAAGTTTATGAGGAAGATGAGGAAAGTGAGATTATGTGTCTAAGGTGTTTTCATTCATCCTTATAGCACTTATTAGTATCAGATACTTTTTTAGGTGGAAATGGAAAAAGTAAAATGTCATTCCCTTAACTAGTGGAAAGGTTTTCGTGGCGGAGAGGATTTTTATCCCCCTTTTGAATTTACGGATCTCACGAGGGCTTTTTAGGTTGTGGGGAAAGTGGCTTCGTTTTAAGGTATTCTTTTTGGTGATGATTTTGGCAATTGATACTTTGATACTATGCAGTATCTTTTTTGTCTGTTCAGAAAGTAGGGGTAGGTTAACTAATGTCTATCTTTAAATCTTAATTTATAGCTTTGGATCGAAGTAAAGACACGAATAGGAGAAAAGTTCTCAGTTTTTATCGGTCACTTGAAGTTAATGTTCAGTTTCGAAAATTATTTTAGAGTACTTTAAATACTCATTTTAAAGTTAAATCTGCTAGCGTTTTCGTCTAGACGAATTAGTCATTAACAATTGACTAACTCAGAAAGTTAATGTTTGATAGAATTTAATGGTAAAATATTCAAAAAAAACTTCGTCTTTTAAAATAAGACTGGGTGGTGACATTCCATAGTTTAAAAAATAGCAATGGTTTTTAAAAGTTCCATATTTGGGCTTAGTCGCATTCACACAATTGACAATTGTACTAGTTTATCAAAGCTCGATCAGATCTTATTTGCTTTTATAATAATAATCAAGATTTTGAATTTCGAATCCTTAATTCCTGCGGCATTGTCAGTTGATGAGAAATAAGATAAATATTGATCAAATAAAAGATATGATTCCGCTAGCAAAGAAATCAACTAAAAATTGAATGAAAAGTGCAATAAATAAAAAGTAACCAGGAGGATTGATTTGAAATGGTTGCTTGGTTCGTAAATTGTGGCTTGTATGCGTATGCATGTGTGTGGGCTTAGAATTAATAAAATTTAATAATATTTTTCAGTACTAATAAAACAGAAATAAAATAAAAAGGTTCTTTATGTAGAGTGATGCAATTCAAATTGAAATTGAGTTTTAAAACCCTTCATACATAAATAAATTGCCTTAGCTTGCTTTTCCTATTGCTTTAAAATAAAATGACATTCAATTTTTTTACCTGTTTATTCATTCCAAAAACAAGCTAAGGGTGGAACAGGTGGGGGTGCATCTGATTATTTTCATATTTATCATTTTTACATAATAATCATATATTTGTATTTGCACATTTTCAACGCTAGTTTTAAATTATATAAATCGTAAGTATTTGTCTATATATTAAATGTGTTGCATGGGTTGCAGAATAATTGGTTTTTTCCAGTCCTTTCATATGTCTTTGGCATTTGAAAAAATAATAAGAAACTGCTGGAAATGAAATTTAAATTCATGCATTTTCATCCTGACATTATTAGCATAATTTATTCATTCACATTATAAGGTTTGCTGGTTCCAAATAATAATTTGTACAATAAGATGATGAAAGAAATTCAATATTGATTTTGATATTGAGTGTATTCAAGCAGTTTATAACCCGAGCTATATTTAAAGCCTGATGTTTTAAACAAGCATTTTCTAATAATATAGAATATTTATAGATATTATATGAATAATGACATATTCTTAGCATTTAAATAAAAATAATTACATTATATTGTAATATCAGAAATGGCAAATTCTAAAAATTCAAACAACAATGAATTAAAATTATTGAATTGTATAATTTATTCAGCAAATATAGTTTTTAGTTTTAGCTTATGAAACGATTTAAATTAAAATTAAAAAAATACTTTAAAAAAGTAAAAATGGACCTATCATCAACCTAGTTGTCAGTCTTGTCAGTGACAAGTAACACTATTTTACATGACATGACATAGTACCATGTGGTTTAGTGCCGTATGATAAAAGTAGAATTAATCTTAGATAAGAGGTTTGTCTTGTAACCTTTTGACTTATGTGTGCCCCCTGATACTGATGTTCACAATTCTTCAAAATAATATTTTCTTTCAATATAATTAAGTAATACAAGGGCGACTTTATCGAGGACGAGTAAGGTTAAGATGTTTTTATTAAATTATAGATACATTTAATTTTAGGTAATGTTTTGAAATGGAAAGACAATATTGGTCCTTTAGCTTTGGTACAATTTCGCTTATATTTCTCCTATTATATATAATTGGAATTAGGTAGATAAAAAACTTGTTTTAGATATTCTTCGCATTTTTATCTTATCGTTTATAAGCACGTTAAGTTATGGTGACTTTTACTGACTCAGTTACGCTTGAGATCCAATTCAAAGGAATGTACAATCTGATATTCATGTTTTTATTAGAAAAAAATATGAATTTTCTTAAGTAATGGAAATATTATATGAATTAATATTTGACTCTGGATCTATTTTTATGCTTAAAAATATTGACAGTGTAAAATGTGCGTAGCAGGCCTTTTTGTATTGTGGGTTAGTCTTGTATTTTTTTAAATTTGTTTGTTTCTATAAGGTAATCAGTCGTTCGCTCGTTATGACATGAATTCTCTGTATTTTTGCCGTTTCCTTTTTAAAACTTTATCAAAGAAATTTATTTGTTGACTTTATGAAAGCACGTGCGTATAGTGTATTTGTTTTGTTACATAATGTTTGGAATGAGGAAGTCATTTTTGGGCTTTTTTCTCTGAGCTAGGATCTTTCTGTCCAGAAATGATTAACTTTTTTTCATTTCACCCTTTCTTCCGGTTACTTTAGTTACACAGTGTATAGGTTTCAAAAGTAATTATAGTCTTGGATTTTGGGGACATAGAAAATGCTTGCTTTCTTTGACTCGTGTAATTCTGTCATATTTCCTGTGTGTCGGATGAACGAGAGAGAGAGAGATGAGATTACAGAAAGATAGGGTTTCTAAAGGTGTGAAATCTAATATAGAATAATAATACTGACGTTGTTGCTGTCTTTGTCATATTGATCATGATGCCTGGGATTGGTTGAGTGAAACCCGATCTAATGTTTAATTTCAGACAGTAGTGAGTGAGTGGATGTCACCGGTTGCTTTGTTATCTCTAGGAGGATTGAATTGAAGGAATCAAAGGAATGATATAAGATTTAGCCTTAATATATCTTTGAGTGGTTGTTTATACGTTGTAAGGTAAGAATTGCAGTTGGTCGTGGTCTGGTCTGGTGGGTGAAGGATTGTATACAACTTGTGATCATTATTTGAAACATACGAGCTGATCTTTCACTATTTATTAGAGTCATTATCATTAGTACTCGAACTAATAGTTGGAAAGTAGAGATGGAACGGTAAGAGTTAGAAATGTTGGAGAAAGTGGAGAGAAAGTGTTTAGAAATTATGGGATGATTTTGGTGTTTTTTTGGACATGAGATCCCCAAATGATTCTCTACCTTAGAACCCCATACGATTTTCTCTACCTTAGAACCCCATACGATTTTCTCTACCTTAGAACCCCATAC
>JAQFYJ010000059.1:0-25283 GCA_034694685.1 Isotoma anglicana | reverse complement strand
GTTATCGTCAGACAGACACACAGACACACAGACACACGGACATGATGATCTCATAAGCCCTGGCTCGGGCTAAAACTGAGATTTCATAATGCATTTAACACTTTGTTTGTATACAGAGATCTCCTTACCTATATCACGACACGACATCATGATCTCATGCCAGCTTTTACTTATTGCGCATTTTGTGTTGGTAAACACATTCTTTTTACCCGGTCATTGGCTCTCTTCTTCCTTATATCTGGCTTAAGAATGTGCTGCGGAGAAATTATTGATTCTTTCAATGTGATTACAGCTTCTGGTCTGGCTGCATTGGTGAAAGTAGTGAAAGTATATTTTTACTATAAGAAACTTTTCATGTTTGTTAAGAGTGACATCCTTGTAGTTTAAAATCCAATCATAAAAGCGTTTTTCAATAAAAATATTTATGATTTGTACATAATTCGCGATGCGACTAAAGGTTGAAATAGAATGGCAGGGACAGCCATGGCGAAGAAGGACTGAAGTCCAATGGCTCTGTATAGTTGATGCTGTGAGTCAATGCGTTTTTACAATTAGAAAGTTTTAGCCCCTATAGGTTGATTAATTAATAAAATATGTCGTCGTATTTTGGTCTTTCAGATTTTTGGAATTCTCGTCGCCATAATTTACGTACTTAAATTGGGAATTCCAGACTTGGAACCTGAATTTCCTGCAGCAACACCAAGAGATCGCAGTAAGTTTTAAAACTGGAGGTTTATTTTATTTTTAATTTACATTTTACAAGCATCGCAGTTTGTAACTGTATAAAATGAATTACTATAATTGGGTTTTTTGAACTTTTATAGTGAATAATTCCCTTGCTTTGGTGTTCCTTATCGCATCAAATCTGATACAAACTTTGCACGCTTCTCGTCTTTACTACTTTGTTGCTCGGGTAAGCAATTTCGCGTGTTCTTGTTTTTAGTAGATTTTCAAATAAATATTTTTTGGGTTTAGAATGAAGGAAGAGATCCTGTCAACTGTCATCAAACTGCAAAGTCGTGGTTTGATTTCACAGAGTTCACTTACATGTTTATGGTAGTGAAATGTGTTGCAACGATCGGATACATTTTCAAGGTAGCTGCTCACCCTTGGATTTTGGCACTTACGGCGATTACTTTCCCGGAATGCGCATTCAAACTCTACATTCTCTACGTGGTATACAGTTTCATGAAGGATTTGAGAAACAGCTTGAAGTATCTTCCGAAATTTTATTTTATTCCGATTCGAAAGGTTTCATCTGATATGCAAGGAGAAGAGGCTTTCAAACCGGAAGGAGATGTCAATGCAAACACCGATCTTGTTGCTTAGTATGTAAAGATCGAGTCTCTTTTGCTTGTCCTTTGCCTCTGAGGCAAAGGATGAGCAATACAAAGTCGACACTATAGTAAATGCGTGCGTCCAACTGAGGACAGTAATTCCGTAGACTTTCCGTAAAACTTTTCCAAAAAATGTCTGAAGCTTGGTCATTGCTTTTATAGAAATAGCTTGACTTTTTAAGCTATTTCTAAAGTTACTGTTATTATGGTCAAGCTCCAATTTTCAGGTGAATAGACTTGTAATTGTAATTTCTAGCTTGAATATGAACGATTCGCCTATTTTGGCAGTTATGACTTTCAGAAGAAAAATACAATTGTTGGGTTACACATTTTGATAAATCATACTCTAAAGCTGCAATCGAACTGTTGTTCACAAAGCGTGTAGTTTTGATACATAATACTATAAAGCTGCAACCCAACTGTAGTTCACAAACTGTGTAGAATTATATTGTAACTGCTGCGATAATTAGCAATGCAGCTATTGAATAGCTTTAGTTTAGTGATTAGTTGGACATAGTGCTAAACAATCGAAATTAATATATACTATTTGTATGCCTCCGGTAAGGTTGAATCGCAATATTCTTGTCACTTACAGAGTTTTAATTGTTTAGTTGACGGAGAATAGTTTTTTTACTTTTAACGTTTTAAGAGAATTTGACTGAAGATGAATGAAAAGACTGTCTGATGGAGGTATAAACTAAATGTTATGTGTTATTACAATTTTTGCAGTCATGTTGAGAAACATTTGGTATTATTTCTTATAAGATACTTTATGGTAGAAAAATATGGGTCAGTCACTTGCAATAAAGCAATCCTAAAAAGGTTTTTTTTAAATTTTCCCGACTTATCGTTTAATTTGTATACCGTTTAAAAATAAACTATGAACAGACGTACACAAATTCATACTTTATTATACTAAAATAAATTTTCATAAAATATTTCATAAAATACCAAAACACATTTTCGAAATAGATTCAGAAGTACAAAAGCTATATTTAATGTTTATTTATAATATGTCTAATATTTCCATGTAATAAAGATTATCAAATCAAAACTTGAATTATTTATCTTTTTCTTAGGTGAAGCAAAAAAAAGCAAATAAATTTTAAAAAATTAATGTTGCTTATGGCGAAGCCTAAGTATGCAGTTACCCCCTCCCCAAAAAGTGACTCATGGCCATAACTTTTGATCGGATTGACCGATTTTGATGATCTTTTTACAGATTTGTGGAGAATTTTACGGAGATTCAGAATCGAATCGCACCCTAACCTGCCTTTAACAACTTATGAGATATATAACAGAAAAACACCTCCTAATTTCATTTAAAACGGTAGTACATGGCTGTAGAAATAAATTTCAAAAATTCAAGTAGAAAATATTGTTACAAATGTACTTTTTTCAAAAAATGAAATTTCACCTAAATTGGTTCACGCATTCAAGTTATAGATGAAAGTAGACATGAAAATATGACTTCGGTGTCATTCCTATAAGATTAACATTGCGAGTGGATTTTTATCGTATTAAAAAATTGTCAAGGGAATTTTAAATATTTCTATAGCTTTTGAATTCAATTTGAAATAAACTTTTGAAGAAAGTAAGGCGTGAAAATTTTAAATGAAATCTTGTTGTCAGTGATTAGGACTGGATAAAAATTTTTAATGATTATAAAATGGACGTGGAATTGAAAGAAAACACTTTTGGATCATTCTTGAATGTACATTTTTGGAATTAAGTTACCAAAATCTTCTTTTGTAATACAAAATCCTTAGTTGAATAAATAAGTGGAAAAGTCCTAGCCTTTATCTGCTTAAAATAAAAAAATCTTTAAAAAGTTGCAAAATACTTTAGATTTATGGCATGAATTTTGGAAATTGATACTATTGTATACAATATATTATGAAGTAATTAGTAAATCATTTATGTAATTCGATAGCATATTATTTCGGAAGAGGAGGCATCATAATTACAAATTACCTAACCAGTGACATTAAAGATTACGGTTAATGCAGTTGATTTTTACATAAAAGGTTGTTTTTACAATAAGAGCAAGCGATCGCCTAAAAAATCATACAGCCAAAACATTGCACATTTTGAAACATTGGAAAAACAGTATGCTGCAATTTTATATTGTTGCACGGAAATTAATTTTTAAAATTTATTTTATACTTTTCATCGCACCTTCATTTCTTTATCTAAGATTCGACGGTTTTTCCGTCCAGGTTTATCTTTTAAGTAGTTTTTTGGAATTCAACAAAAACTATTTGTAGGCCTTGACATTGTAACGTCAATCCACTATCTCTGTCTGTAGGTTCATTTTCAGATATCCTCAGCTTACCTTATGAGTGTCTCACATTAACTTTGTCGGATTCATTACAGGAAACGTTAGAAATTAGGAATAATAAATTGTATCCAAATCAATCAGCCATGTCCTCCGTCAATCATTTTAATTCTAATTCTAATTAACAATTAGAGCTTGTATGGAATAATAACAATCAATTTTTTAAACCCAAAGAAAGCTTCTGTTGAAACATATTTTAAAGAGGTGAATATATTCACTGCCATAAATCCGCGCCCGTAACACCCATTTTTGCAAGTTCTTCATAATTTTCTTATTCAATTGAACAGAAGCATCTAAGGAAAAGTTTATTAAAAAATAATTCGTTGACTATATCGACCCTATTTAAGTTCTTCTGTCGTTTCACCTTTATTCATTAAAAATTAAACAAATGAAATGGACATATTTTCTCACTTCACCCCGCTCACATAGAAGCAGCTCACTTTGTTCACTTTGTTCAATAAGTGAAAGTGAATGTAATCTGGGCGCGTGGAGAAAGCCGGGAGTGATAACAAAACAAATGTCAAAGAAAAGGAGTTTTTGCATTTATTCACTATTAGCTATATTTGCCAACCAAAGTTTACGTTTCTTTTGTTTCTATTTCTGAAAGCTAAAAAATGAAAGTTAAGTGAAAATGGTGATGAAGATATCAAACATGTTTATGTTTTAAATAACAAGTCCGTTGGCTAATTTAAGTACCAGCAGTTGTTACGTAAGTCTTGATTTTGCATATTTGCATTGCATAAGCAAGCACCAAGATAATATGCAAATCATGAAAATTATGATCATGTTCCAACATGGTCAACGGTGAACTGTTTTTTATTTGGTGTCTTTTTTATCCTTTTCACATTCAGTCTTTGCATTCTTTTTCTTTGCATCTTTTTTTCATGATCGAGTGTAGAAAGTCAACATTCAATTTAACAATTTTTATATTCCAATATTTAGTTGGTGTTCTGGGTTGGGTTGGATCGTTTTTGATGTAGAAGTAAATCAAATCGCAGATCGCAGTACATTCAACATTATTGATCGTGGATCGGCCCGACCTTGGTTGGATATCAGTTTCTTCACAAAACTACAGAAACAGATTACCATCAACAATTTAAAATGCCAGGCCTATATAAGAACCAGCTAAAGAGGAAAAGACCGACGCTGAATTCTTCAGTTATTCATGAAGAAAGCGTCTTTCATTCTACAGCAATTTCAGATGATACAACCGTAGATGAACCCCAAGATGTAATAACCAATGAAAATGATATGGATGTTAGTATTAGTCCAATTAAAAGACCAGCATTAGGCGAAGGGGTTTTGTCCCCAGTTGCTGGTCCTTCGTCATCAATATCAACAGCCGTCGTACAGAATAAGGTTGTTGAACCATTGTTGGTAGTGGAAAGAGAAACAAATTCGCAACAGGATATGTTTCAGAGAAATGATCGAGATTTTCCAGAGGATGAAGGAAGTGAAGGGAGTCAAAGAATGCACCATTCCACGCGCTATGGCCCAGTTGTTATCAATCCTCCTTGTGGCCACATGTACTTTGCGTCGATTTTGCATAAAAATGGATTTATTCTTGCCCTTCCAAAAAATCATTTGTGTAAGATTACTAATATTGCATAAAATGTAAAATTTATATACAATGTATGATTTATATTTATGTTTTGTATTACGTTGGAAAATATTGACTGTTTTATTTTATTGAACTAGTGGTAAACGTATTTATCTTCCGTAAGAAACTTGAGGAGTGGCTGACACAAAATGACAATGAAAATTCCCGGATTGAGACTGAGACGTGTAAATTTATGAAAGCAATGGAAAACTATTTTGCGGAAAAGGAAAATCTTCGCCATTCTTGCACCACGACCATGGTAAGGAAGTACATCATTTAATTTTTTTTAATATTTCATTTTAAAGGCTAATAAATCTTGTTGCTACTTATTGTTAGAACGACAAAGAGTACATCCAACCAAGTCTGTTGCACTGTTTAATGGGAGTTAAGTTTCTCCAAGTTCGTCTGCGTCGAGTAATTACTCCAGTGCTATCAGAAGCGGCCTACAGTAGCTCGTAAGTCTCTGAAGTACTCGCATAACGTGAAATACTATATATTTTGTGTTTTAAAGTTGTTTTTCTGCTTCAATTTAGACATGACGACGCTGAGTTCGTTGGTACAATAATGAGTCAGTTGAAATGGTTGCCAACTCTGGTGGAAGGGAAAACATTTGCCCAAGGTTTGATGGACATTTTTCAAGATGCTAGCATTCCTGTTCAAAAGCAGATGGTTCGCTTTTTACCTGAAATTTTTCTTCCAGAGTTTCATCCTGATCTAATACCCACTTTAATGTATGTGCCTAAAATTACATATTTTAATGTATCGCTAATCTTGAAAAATGTATTTTGTACGATTATATGATCGATATTGCTTAATTTTGCGTAGGGCTACATTCGACATAGGAACTCAAGTAAACGTTCCCATGTTAGACTGTTTTTCCACTTTAGTAGTTCCTGAAACGGATTGCTTACGTATTCGACGATCAGCTGTTGATAAAATGGCATCTGCTCCCTTAGCCGATCTTCCAGCTTATTTAGCTTTTCTATTTCGGGTTGGATCAGAAGTTAGCCATCTAGAAGAGGTATAGTTCTGTCTGATTTGTAATATTAAAAATAATTGATTCGAACATTATTGTATTTTTTACAAAGGATAAATTGTAATTTTTGAATTTTAGGGTATTAATGAAATGAGAGAGAAATTGGAAATTAACTCGTCGTCACCTAAAGGAAAAAATAACCAAAATGATGCCGAGCAATTTGAAATTGTTGAGCGAATTCGATTTTGCGTTTCTGTCAACCCTCTTATAATAAAGTTGTGGATTAGTGTAAGATTTAATTTAAGTTGATTATTTTATTGCTAGTAAGATCACTAAATGAGCTCAAATGAGTAGTAATAAAAAAACGTTCAATTACCTAAAGTAAAAACTTTCTGAATCAAACAGAAAATAAAAGATGACCTCAACTGTGGATTGGAACTGAAAACATTGGATTTAATAATGCTGCTGATTTTTGTGGAAGCCAGAGATAAGTCAGCAAACAAAACACTGCACTCATTGTTCTGTGATGGGCCACTAATCAACAAGCTTTTTGACAAAATGATCGAATGCAATAAACCGGTTCGAAAAATGTTTTAAATAATGAAAAATGTAAGCTTACTTACAGAAAAGTCAATATTAACTGAAAAATTTGTACAGATGGTGAATAACTTGTTCCCAACGATTGCTAGTTTTATTGATGAAGTTTTCAGAAGTAAAGATACAAAGTGTCAAATTCCATTGACTGATATTGTTAAGTTAGTACTTATACATTATTTGCATAACCTACTATTTAATCAATTATTAAAAATATGAAGTATGTAATTTATCTAGCAACTAAATTTGATGTTTTCTTCACAGGAAAGTTTTTGTCTGCGTTGGGCCTATGAGATCAGACCATTTAATGACAAATTTATTAGGAGTACTAATAAATGGTCATCCAAGCTGTCGAGAAGTTGTTCTGAAAACGCTTACCAAAATCGCTGAGTCTGAGCCGAAGAAACTGTTATATTTTCACCATCATTTAATGGTCCGTGTTTAATGCAATTTCGTATACCGTTGTTTATTTATTGTGTTTAAAAAACTTTCTATTATTTTAGGGTGCTTTGGTGTACGTGATAAAATTTCCGCCTCGACAAATGCAAGCCTTAATGAACATACTTGCGATTCTTGCATTTGTTTCTGAAGACCACCGGGGTCAAGAAAACACTTTCACTGCTGAGTTCATGATACTTCTTCGTAAACAGATCACTAACACATATTTCCAAACGCGCTGTTTTGGGGTACTTGGTACCATTGCTGCAGTTAAGCAACTTGCTATACAGCCACCTGTAGACGATGGTAAATTGTGTTTCATTTCTTTCTTGTATGAAGTATGATAACATCGGTATTTAAGTTATTAAGTTGTCACTTTGGTATACATTTTTTAATGTAGAAAAAATTACTGAGCTACTCGAACTTGCGTGGGATTCAACAGAAAAAGATGAAGAGGCCTGTGGAATATTTTTCGATGAGTTAGCAAAATGTGCTGATATCCTTCCAATGGATATTTGCCGGCGTTTTCGAGATTCAATGAAAGCAAAGTTCGAGGTATTGATAGCATTGATTTTTATATTCACCATACTATCGTTTGCTGTCGAGTCGATATTTGAAATTTTATTTTTATAACTCTTGCAGGCCATGTGGACTTTAGATCAAGCCTCTGATTCTCAACTACTTAGATCCAGTAGAGGACAAGCTGGTTTGCAGCTTGCACCAGCGTTTGATGCCAACAAAGAAATGGAGAGAGATCAACTGATTATTATACTCGAACCAGAAGCTTTGCAAATGAGTCCATTGGTCATCCCCTCTCATCTTAAAGTAATGGCTGAGTTAGAAAGAAAGTCAGAAAATGGAGCACTTGAAGGAGTTGACGCTGTGCTTGGATGTCCTATTTTGTTTCCTAAACTCAGTAGTTCGTAAAAAACCATCAAAAATTTAGTCCAATATTGTTGCCAATGTATTATTAGTATTATGTATTTCTAACAAGTATAATTATAATTTTATAATAATTGTTTTTAGCTTACTATGAACAGGAGACATTGGATGATTTTAATTATAATCAGAAAACTCATCTTGGCCAGTATTTGGTCCTCACTATCAACTACTTTCGGGAATGTGTGTCTGCTTTTGTGGAAAGTGACAATCCAGAGTTGAGAATAAAAGTTTGGTTAAGACTTAACAACATCGTAACTCTTCAAAAAATTCTTGTTACGCATTTTGACTCATTTCCAAACTTGCCTGCGGCCTACGGTGCTGAGAGTACTATGATGGCTAACAGTTCGGGCGCTGGATTTTCGGGAGCACTAAACATAGGTTAATTTACCCTTTTATCTTTTTTATTTGTATGCTATGAATTCAAATTAAAATCCAACCAAGATTCTTGGTATTTTAATTTGATGTTATTATCCATACAGGCAGAAGACCTGGTACTGCCAATGCAAGTAAAAGGAAACCAAAGTCTGCTGCTCAGCCGAAGAAAAAGAAAGCAAGTAATAAAAAGAAAGGAAAGAAGGGGAAAAAAGCATCGGACGAAGATGAAGAAGAGGTAGAAGATGAAGACGACGAAGATGGACCCACTATTGATGTATCTTGTCGCAAAATCAATCTCGAAAATATAATTCAGCCTAAAGCGGTGCTTCCTCATTTGCGGAGGTTGGGTTGTTCGGTTTTTAATTTATTGAAGTACCCCCTAAAGATATCTGCAAATCCTGTGGATTATAGTGGAATCTTATTAAACTTGTCAAATGCAACCCAATCTTCATCAACAATGGAACAAATCGAAACATTCACTCCAGAAACACTTGCCTTACTACTGGTTGAAATAAAGCAACAAGCTACTGATCAAAACCAAAGTTTTGATCTTTTATCAGTAAATGAACTGCTTAATTCATTTTGCAGCCATGTTGACACCATTTCTGCGCAATATCAGGTTAGCTGTAGATAAAAGCTCTTTTATTTTTTAGTTTTATCCGTTTTTGGTTGGAGCATTATTATAATATATATTTTTGTACACTGTAGAGTGCCACTGCAAACCAGCAGATTCCAATGGAGTCGTGTCTTCGTCTGCTCATGAAGTCTATGACACTTTATACTGACACCGTCGCAAATTTGAAAGACAAAGATCGTCGTACTTTGCTGACCGACCAGGCTATATTAACTTTAGCAGCGCGATACAAATCATGCAGTCAGGAAATAGATGAGGAGGAACTTCCTACTCAAGTCGAGCTACTTGCTAATGTTTCAAAGTACCTTAGCAATTTTAAGGACATGGTGGGACCAGGAAACTATGAGGCTGCTGAAGACCATGTAAAGCTCCTTAAGGCAGTACATGATATGCTTCCACGTCAAGACCATCTCAAGAAAGCAATCGGTTTGTCGTTTTGTTATTTCTTATATGCGATAGTTTTCGTTTAGTGCCTAAAAATTAAAAACATGAATTGAATTTTCGGAGTAGATGAAACAATGAGATTCTATTTGCGACGAGCTTGGACTCCAAAGTTGCCTTCTGGGGTGATTGAATTCTTTCTCAAAACATGGCTTGCGGTTACTCCTTCCCCTGTAAAAATAGTGAAGCACCTCACCAAACATTTAATTTGGAGTGATGATGATCAACAGCCTATTCCAAATTGCAATGTATACAAATCTTGCTCAAAAGTTAATTTTCACACTTGGTATGGAGCTTTATTTACTGGACTTGCGCACCATGTCCACAAATCGGTAAGATTGGCTTATGACCATGTTTTTGAATTTTTTAATTAAAAATGTATTTCTGTATTCTATGACATTCAATTCATTTTCAGGGACGCCGTAGAGGGGATTACGAAGACTCCATTGAGTTTTGGGCAGAAGCTATTGAACTATTCAAAATGTTGGTGCTAGTTACTCGGACGTTACAGCATCCCCTAATACTGTTTCCATTACTGAAGGTAGCGTTAATACGCTACTGATAGAATTACAGCGAAATTTTACAAAACCTTCAACTCCTAGTCCTAGCTAGATAATAATCTATAATCTGTTTCATATTTTTTCATTTAGTATTCCAGAGTGTATATCGAAGCTTTTATAAGTGGAGGGGTTTGTCTTTTGCCTCAACTTTGGAACCAGGAAGATACCGCAGGTGTTAATGCTGCTAAAGCACTCACTAAATCTCTACAGGACGCCACTCGCTGTATTCAAAATATTTGTGAACATTCGAAGGTAACTAAAGAAAAGTTCTTGACTAGTATATGGCTGAATAGTTGAATTTGTGTATTCTTCGAGTTGAACTTAGTACTACTTTATTTTGTTAGGTTCTGAAAGACGACCAACTTATGCGTCTTGTCCCACTTTTGAAGAAAGTGTTGGAGACATTAGTTTTTCGAGTGCGCGACGCCTTAGCTGACTATGGGGCTGCAGGAGCTTTCTGGATGGGTTCCTTGAAGCACCGAAATTTGGAGGGACATGTAATAAGTTCACAAGTAAATACCACGGTTAATGAAGAAGAATCGGAAAGTGATTCTAATGACGATGGCGCAGACGACAATCCGATTTCTAGGCGCAGTGGTTTACTTCCAGATATTCCTGATGACGAGGATGCAAATGATGATGATGATGATGCGTCCCCTCAAAAAGAAGATTCGGATTCAGACTAAATAAAAAAAATGCGGCGCGGTCTTTTGAGCACATTTTTGTATTGAAACGTTACTAATCTTTCTTAATCATAATAATTTTTCGGTTTTTTATCTTTCTTATTATTATTTAAATAATTAGCGTAGCGTTAGCATTACTACCAACAATGAAACTTGAATTGTAACTTTGTTTTTATTTGATTACTGTTGTCTTATTCTTCCAAATGCAAATAAATACTACAGTAGTACAATTAAAATGAGATAAAAGTTTGTTTGTATAAATTATTAATTTTCACCCAAATTTTAAATCTTTACAAGGTGTATTATATAACTTATTAACGATAAAGATGATCAGCTTCAAGATTAGCAGCAATTTCCGGTTCCCACTTATCCCCATTGTTTAAAAGCTTCTCTTTATTATAAAGCAGTTCTTCATGAGTTTCAGTGGAGAACTCAAAGTTTGGTCCCTAGAAAAAATGAGTATTTTTGTTACAAACGAATTGCCTGCCGAATTTCATACTGATGCAATTATTAATATTACATGGTTATGATTAGTATTTTACCTCTACAATTGCATCTACAGGGCATGCTTCTTGACAATATCCACAATAAATGCACTTCGTCATATCGATGTCGTATCGGGTTGTTCGACGACTACCGTCTGCTCTCTCTTCAGCGTCGATGGTAATCGCTTGCGCTGGACAAATCGCTTCACAAAGCTTACATGCAATGCAACGCTCTTCTCCAGACGGATAGCGGCGTAAAGCATGTTCGCCCCTGAATCTTGGGCTTAGCGGCCCTTTCTCAAAGGGATAGTTGATCGTAGCAGGCTTTAAATATAAAATCACAATAATTATAAAACATTTCTCGTTTTTATCTTCTGCATTCCGTTTTCAAATGAAAAAATCTAGAGTTGGTGGTGTCAACTCGTTGAAAATCATCAATCAATTCTAACCTCTTTGAAAAGATGAGCAAGTGTTACGCCAGCACCTGTTTATTACAGATGAAAAACAACTGTAATTCGAGAATTTCGTCTATTTTTAAACATGTATTTCCATACCTCGGAAAAGCTCGGTCCAAAAGATGGTTGCAGCAGCACGATCCGTTATAGCTTTGAAATTCATTCGGGTGTCTTCACTTTCAATGTAATAAAACTTTCCCTGTTCCTTGCCGACACTCATCTTTGCTTCTGACGTATGGTACAATGACGCAACCTTGATTGGACGAGCAAAAGTGCGTGAATCGGATGAAGTAACGCTTCGACCAAGGCAGCGACGGAACATCAGTAAAGCCATCTTTTAAGGACACAAAAGAATTTACTTTCACGCATTAATTCTGTGATAGTAGTAAGTTATGTTAAATTGACCAGTCTCGAGTCTCGTGAAAGTAGGCAAAAAATAAAATTCTGTTTCTAAATATAATTCAAAGTCTTAAGACGAAATTAAAATTTAATTAAGATATGATTTTTGTTGGTCACAAGTCAAAAAGTGTGTTTCTTAGTTTTGCAAATACAAAATAAGTTCAATGAAACGATATGAATATGAATATGGAATGATCAATGATGAATGTGTGAATGAAGATTAATCCGACGACAATCGGTGATCGGAAGAATGAAGAAAATAATAAATGTTGGTGGAGCTCATTCATTATAATTTAATTAGTTTATCTAATTACCTTGATTATTTCTTATTTTTCTGTCACTTGTGTTGTGTGTTGTGGGGTTGATGACCAAGATTTAGTAATTACACTTCGCTTTGAATATTTTTGTGTGCTATTTTACGTTTGTTATTTAGATGGAATTTTTATAAGCTTGAATGCATAGAGAATTTATCCCTATTCTATGGCTTGAATGTGGAATGAATATCTCGTAATTCCCGCAAGTAGTTAAGTTCTCTCTAAAAGTGGCGTCGTCAGCCATGACAGAAGCCACATTGTTGATGAAACGTTTTCATAGCTGATGAGCAGCGCTTCAGCCAATAAATTGAGTTGGGTTTTTTTTATTTGAATTTGATTTGAATTCTTTATTTTTGTCAACCCCAATTCAGCATAAATTACACTGTTCTTCCATCGAGTTGCGATTTAACTTTTTTGGTCTGACCTGGCCAGACTATGATGATAATTATTTTTTTTAAATTTTTGTCATTGAACAAATGAAAATTTGAAATAAATAAAAAGAAAAATAAATGTTTCTGAAAACAGCGATTGTTGCTTCATCAAGATTAAGCTGCAAGATATAATATGTCAATTAAATAAAGTTATTAATTGAAACTTTAATGAAATCTGCCGTTATTTTATTAATTGACATATTTTTAAAGAAAAAGCTCAATACTACCATTTAATGAACATAGCTTTTGATGGTTATTAACTCTGAAACAACAAAATATATTTAACATTTTAGCTGCATAAAAGAACAAAGTTTTGAATGAGAACTATATAAAATCTTTTAGGACGAAAGCGAATATAATTTCGTTCACAAGTGTTGAACTGCACTTATCATCTTGTGTATAGCATCTTATAAGCTTGCACATTAATTTCTGGCTTGCACATTATCATTAATTGATCATTCAATCAGAAATTGGGGATCCCAGGACGGGAGTTTTTACGGAATTCCCGTAAAAAGACAATTTGATAATTTATGGCCATGGCCTTGTCACGCGGAGTTCATGAGGTTATTACTAGCTCAAATGCTTTGTTTCAAGTCTTTCATGCCAATTTTAAAGTTTCATTCATTTACTGATACAAAAATCAATAAGATTGAATGCTATCAATCGCTCACACCTCAAAGTGTTGAAATGTGCCGAAATTTCCAGATGAGATAATAACAATGCAACCAGACATGACATAAGCACCTAATAGCAAAGTTCAAGATTTTGTTCTGATGTGCACACATCCCATTGTTTACAAATATCCGAGTTATCAGTCAATGCTTATTTGGGCTATAGTTAAACACATTGTAAAGCGTGTGCGACCAAAGGAAAATTTTTAATTGATAAAACTGAGGATAAGGAATCAAGAATTACGGTCATCGAAATAGTTGGTTGGAATGTATATACAGATATGAATATATATAAAGGATCACGCTTTAGTAAATGGAAAACTAACTTATTTTCATACTAACAAATTGCTAATTGATCACGTCGTCATTTTTATACTGAAAGAGATAATACTATAATCTTACACTATTAAAAAAAGATAATTATAATATTGCCGGAAAATTACTTTAGTATGTATTTATAACATGCTGTCAGTCTGTGGCTGTCATCTCAAGTTGATATGCATTTCATATAAATATAAAATGATGGACAGAAAATAACTTCATTCTATCAATAACGGTCAAACGTTTTCAATTACCCAGTCATACCGAATAATTAGGCCAGTCAATTTATAATGCCTGAACATATTGAAAGCGAGAGAAGGGGCTCAAAACTTCTTAAGCATATAGACGAAAACAACAATAATGAAGGCAAATCCGAAGACCTAGTTTATCACGATCTTTTCAAGAAGTTCGGAAATTGGAATATTTGTTTTCTCCCAAAACATTATTCAAACCATTCAAACTATATTCAAGAGTTTCCAGTCAGAAATGAAGACGTTTGGGTGGTTTCATTTATTAAAGCAGGTAAGAATATGGCAAATTGTAATTTGTAACACATTTTCTTAATTGCTAAATTTTTCAATTTATAGGTACTACATGGACCCAAGAAATGAGCTGGCTTATCGGAAATGACCTTGACTTTGAAGGAGCCAAGACAATTCTACCTGTTCGTTTCCCATACTTTGAGTAAGTTGAGCACACTGACTGCATTAATTGTACTCAAACTGAATACCTCTAAGAGTAAGGAACCATGCATATATTGTATATATTATAATATATACAATATATGCATGGTTCCTTACTCTCTGGAATACCTTAATTTATTTGCTAAAACCCTAAAAAATTTCATTTTAATTTTGCTTGGGTTTTTATTTCATTTTACTTAGATTTGACGCATCTTGGGAAGATGAAAACTCAGACAAAAAAAATTATAAACGCAGACTGACATCAATGGAAATAGTGCATCACATGGAATCTACAAGATATATCAAAACGCACCTACCATTTAACCTCCTGCCGAATCAAATTCAGTCTCAAGAAAAGACTCCAAAAATTATCTATGTCGCTAGAAATCCCAAGGACGTATGTGTTTCCTACTACCACCACAAAGTTTTAACGGAAGCTTACAATGGGTCTATAGATGATTTCGTCAGCGAATTTGTCAATGATGTTAGCAAAAGTAAGCTTTTGAGTTTCAAATACCTGCGAGTATTCCAAACGGTTGAGAGTAACTTTTTATTTGATATTTCTTCAGGTAACTACGCACCTTACTGGTCTCATGTCAGGGAGTTTTGGAACCGCAGACATCAGAGTAATATACTTTTCATCACGTTCGAAGAAATGAAGAAGGTACGATAAGTTTTGTCAGATGTTTGCATTTCTTTTGGCAATCAATTACAATCAAGGTTTATAAATTTTTTTCAGGATTTGAGAAGTGTAATACAAAAGACGGCAGATTTTCTGGGGAAGAATTTATCAGAGGATGACATAACTAAACTTTTATCTCATTTAAGTTTTGAATCCATGAAGTCGAACCCGTATGTAAATTACGATGAAATTACTGACAAATTGACAAAAGTTCATGGAGTAGAGAGGAAGACTCATTTTATGCGAAAGGGTAAAGTTGGTTCTTGGAAAGAAGAGCTTTCTGCTCAATCCGTTAAGAAATTGGATGACTGGGTTGCTAAAAACAAAATCCCTGGCTTATGGGATGAATGATCTATTTAATTAAGATTAAAATCAATTATTTCGTTGTGTAGATTAGTTCATGTTTAGTTAAGAATAATATTTGAAAATCACGATGTCACGAATAAATGAACGAAAAATATCTTTGCTATCTTTATTATTTTGGAAGTACCGGAAATGGGCGTAATCAGATTTATGACATCATTAAAAACTTAATTGTTGACTCATTGTTTACTCATCAAAATATGATTAAACTTAAACGTGCTATTATAATCGCATTTTTTAGCTAGATATTCATTTGTTTTCATAATTAAAATCATTTTTAAAGATTAAACATTTCTTCATCAAACTCATCTTTATGATATCAAGGAAAGATAGACCGCACAAAATATAAAAAAATGCACTAAAGAACGCCTGCTGTTATTTTATACTTCCCTATCTTATCTGTTAAAGGAACCATCATAAAACCCTTTCGATTAATGGAAAGGTCATAATGTAATTCCAATACTTTACAAAAGAGTATTATTACGCTGAGTGTGCACTCCTTGAGACTAAACGAAAATCTCTGCGTATTTTCCCAGCAGTAAATAAAATCCTCCCACGGTAGCTTCGACCTTACCACTTTAAGCTTAAGGCTAACCTAACCTCTAACGTTATCTAATAATGATCCTAACAAGTAAGTAAACATGTTTTACTTATAAATTCAAATTTTATATATTAATAAAAATGTTACTGAAGGATGTTCTCTTTTAATCTTACTTGTACTTAGATGATGCTTAAAGCTTCAGTTTTGGTATTCATGCAAAAAGTTTAACTTGTCTTAGTTCAGTTTATGAATGTAGGACAACAGGATTATCCTATCTCAATCACCAACTTCTTCAGAAATGGAGAATTTACATTGTTTCAGATATAGAGTTATTAAGACTGTGCTAATATTAGCAGTTTTATGTTTTCCAAGTTTAATTGCAACATCTTCGGAAAATGAACCTTACTATGTGGACGATAGTGATAATTTAATATTTAATGAACCTGATAAAACTGATTTAAAATCTAAAAATGAAAATCCACCCGTTTTATTCGTGGATAAGGTTGAAGTGCCTGTGGCGGAAGTTTTTTTAACAAAAGGAAATACAGAAGATACGATACCATTAAGTAGTGAAACGTCTAAAGATATCATAATTTCTGAGGAAATGGTTAGGAACGGAACTGAATTTAACCATGTAGTTCTCTTGTGCAATGCTTCTTACCCAGTTGAATGGATTTATGAAGGACTTGGCGTAAGTTTAGGAAGATTTTTTTTAGTTTTTAATCCGTTCAATTATTTTCAAAACACTTCAACTCTCAAATTATTTCCAGGTGAGTGTAAAAATTTTTAAATTTTAAAGACAATTAATTTTAGGCACCTAGACTATATACAACACAAATTCGTACTTATGGGAGTTTCTTCAACCCTCGTACATATGGACATTCCAGCATTGTCGTTCTAGTGCAAGAAAGATCGGATGAACAACAAACTGGAACTTATATTTGTCGTGGGGTGGACAACCCCAAACTTAAAACGGGATTTCATTTGTACTTTAAGGGTTTGTTGAAAAGCTAATTTCTAGGTTTAAGAATAATAAAAATGGTAAGAAGTTTATTAAAATGTTGTTCAATAAAATTTTAGGTGAATTCGGCTTTCCATCTCTACAAAATGTAGTTGTCCAAGCTAAGGAAAATGAGACATCCGTGGTAATTCCTTGCCCAACAACGGATCCAACTGCAACCATTGGTCTGTATAAAGTAGCTCCACCAGTAAGTAGTTTTACATATATCTTTAAGTTTAATAAAATAATTTTATTTATAATTTTTGTCAATATTATAATAGAAAGAATCAAGAAATCTTACGCTTCACGAATCATTTGCATACGATCCAAAAAGAGGATTTATTTTGAACCTTAGAGACATTCCAAATCCGTATGGATCTTATGTCTGTAAATTCCAGAATATGGAAAGTTTCTGGAAAATTGATCTTGTTCCCCCAAAAAGTAACAATTCATTTAAATATAATATATTTCAAAATTATACTTTTGAAGAGGTTAATTAATCTAATGTCTTGTATCCGGTGATAAAAATGAAGGCGAAGAAGTCAGAGTCTTCCCAAATTCTGAAGTGGTTCCAATGAACAACCTTGCCGATCATTCGTTCAAATGTGAAGCTAAACAGCCGATACAAATTACTTTACCAAACACAGTGGACTTTGGAACGATTGAATATGTTCACAATACATCGCTTGAGTTTCCATACGTAGCAATTTTAACAATAACACCAAAAGTTCCACTCTACTCTGTAGCAAACTATTTCAAGGTTAATTGTATATCAAGGAATACCAGAAGAGTTTTACATAGTTGGGAGTACAGCAATTTTGGTACAGAATAATAATAATATCTTAAACGAGTGCTTAAAGTAAAAATACAGAAAGATCAATAACATAAAATTAATTGGCATTAAATAGGGTCCGAAGAAATCAAGGTTACATATGACAAAGAACAAAAGCGACTTCTTTGCTGCAGCAAATCTGGATTGACGCCTATTCACGAATTTGCGAAATGTGAAACTATAACGGATTGTAATATAAAGAAAAGTTGCTTCAAATCTGGAAGATGTGACTATGCATTTCCACCCAAGTTTGTGGATGCACCTAGGGGCTGCACTGCTGTGGAATTTTTGGACGATTTCCCCAGCCACGTCATGCGATGTTCTGTAGGAATGATGAGTAAAACGGCGATGATAACATCTAATGTCGATAATGATGACCTAAGTAAGTCTAGCATTAAAAATTTCCATTGGACAGTATAATTTACTTTAGAATTGCTTTGAATTATTTATTTGTCTATCATTTTCCAGTTGTTTATGATGAAACGGTACCTGAAACAGAGACTATTCTCAAAATTACTGCAATCAGTCAGAAGGAAGATAACGAGGTTGAAGTTCGATGTGTAGCAAGTATTTTCTTCTTTTCTACAAACGTTGTCTTTGCATTTGAAGCTGAGGATGGATCTATTAAATTTGTCGATGAGTGTAAGGTTTTGTTAAAACATTTTAGATAGTAAAATTCAACATAAAATGAATACATAATTTTCTTTTATCCATTTTATAACAGCTTTGGTAGACAGTGCAAACAGTTATGGGCCAATTCTAAGGACAAAAATTGATCCGGGTACGAAACGGATACTATGCCTTGCCCCGTTAACAAGAAGTACTGAGTGGCGAAATGTGTCTTTAACTGTACTGACTTTGGACAATGACGATGGTATATCCTCTTTATTTTTAAACTAATTTTAAACAAGATAATTCACGAATAATTTTTATACAAAATTCTCAGCATATTTGGCTAAATATATTTTTCACTTCCGTTATTGTACCTAATTACTTAAGAAGAAGGTCTCATTCTTTAATGTTCTACTCTTTGTATTTAGCTGAACCAACCACAATAGATTCTCCAGTGGAATTGGGAGAAACCGTAGAGGATGAAGAGTTTGAAAGAATTATCACATCCGTCCTAACATCCACATCAGTTTCAACGTCATTAAGAAGCAAACGCGGTCATTTGGTTAGAGTTATTCAAGATAACTAACCCAAGCTATTATAATAAAAAACTATTGAAATCATCATTTAAAATGTAATCTGGAAGTCACCTTATATACTTTTATGAGTGGTACTGTGATAGGTTTCAATGTTAAAAATTGTCACTTTAAAAATATAATGTGATTATAGGATTTAATTAAAACGACTGAATAATTTCTCGTATTGTCAGTACCGCTAGTACACACGCAATGGATTATCTACGATTTTTAAATAAACATTTAATTTTCATATGCTTAACTAGATGTAATATAATATTACTTAAACATTTTAATTTTACATTCATATAATTTTTTACTTAGTGATGATTCTGCAATAGATATCTAACTGTGCGACAAATAGAAGGTTATGGGAACCAAATACTCCCCTTGCTAATACTGACACAAATGAACCTTTTATATTCATTTCCTGCATATGCAAATATGCACGCTTGCAGTTTAGCGTTAACTTGTATTAGAATGAACGCGACATGCAAAACTTGTGTAATTAATCAAGGTTATTCAATTTTATTATATAAAAATTCAACGATGGGAAGGAAAAAGCATATTATGAACGAAAAGGAAGCTAATTAGATCTGAGGTATTATACATTCATATTCTATATTTGAATGCAATAATAACATGCCAGTCATTTTACCATCAATACAATATTGATATTCTCTAAATTCACAAATTAATAATTAAGTTTTGGTTTGAATAAAATTATCTTTTGATTCGCGTGAAAAAGTAAATTTGCAATCCTTAGCAAAATGTTAATTACTAATATATAATGAGAATAAGTATGAGTACAATGTAACTAAATTAGTTACATAATTTTGAAGCTTTAGTGAGATATTTTTAACTATAAAATATTTTTATCTCATCAAATTTATTTCCTAATGACTTTAAAACTGCTCTTACATTACAATTAAAAATCCCGAAAAAGAAGAACGAACCTTAAGGTTCCCCACGTGAGAGTATTCACAAATATTAAAACTCTAAAAGGTGTTATCATATAGAAACTTCCAATATGAAGTCGCAACGGCTGACATGACTTTCGAACCCTCAACATGTATTTCTCATCTAGGGAAGTTTTCCATTTAAAAACTCTCCATGAGTTGAGAGTGCCTTTAGAAATTACAAAAACTTTTGCGGAAAAACTAAGAATTACAAACCAACTGACAGCAGCACTAACTGTCACTAAGCCAAGAATCATGTTTGCATGAGCGTCATTTTTATGAATCGCTTTTATCAAAGCGAAGTTGCAGTAAACAGTTGTTCCAACAGTAATTGAATGAACTGGCATGAGGAGACCTCGAAAACCGTCGTTAAACATGTTAGATAGGATTTGAAAGGCTTTGTATGACGTTGTTAAATCTTCAGGTCGACGTAGAGAAGAGTGTGTGTGGTAATTAGATTGATTTGGTCTATAAGCACAGATCAAAAATTTGAATAATTTCATTTTATTGGTGTTATTTATTTTTTAGTATCAACCAACTCATGTGTTTAAAATAATTTGTGCTGCACTGAATTTTACTTTTATTTTTAAAATAGGTACGAATCAATTAAATCTTACCTCATTTCAAAAAGCATAGCATGGCAAGCCACTGAAAAGGCCAAGTAGAAAATTACATGTGAAAAACAGAATCCATACTGCGCTAAAAAAATCCACATCTGCCCGAGACAGAGGACAAATTTTGCAAAAGGTGGATTAAAATTATCAGAAATGATAAGTGAGGAAATAAACATAGGCCTAGAAGGATGGAAATAGGATTGCAATGCAGCCAAGACAGGAAATGTTATTGATATGATAAAAAACACTTTAATGATTCGTAAAGTATTAGTAAATTCCACTTCAACCCTTGATTCTTTGACATTGAGATATTTTTCTGAAACGGTAACAAAGTTTTAAACTTAAATATGGCACCATGAAGTTTTGCATAGATCGAAACCAAACTCACCTTTTAACTTAAACAAGTAACAGAAGTAGGAAGTAATTAGTTGTCCAACACAGTAAATGTTATTGTACGTGTTGAAAAATATAAGACACGATAGCAAATTACCAATGGGAATTATTACAGAAAAATGAAAATGGTTAGAATTAGTTGAATATGAATTAAAACTATATAAAAGTTCGACAAGACGAAATACTGTAAATAGCGAGTAGCAAAGGAATAATAAAGCACAGATACGAAATCTTACAACATTTCGTGGCGAAAAAATCATTTTCCTTTTCTTATCATCCCATTTAAAGGGTGAACAACTCAAAATTTCTATCCAGTTCAGAAATGAAATTAAAATTTGCGTAACTTTTACACTAAGCATAGTAAAATATATTAAAAATAGTAACTGTTTTAAGTAAAGTTTCTAAAAAAAGTCCATGGAAAAATTTAAATCTTTAGTCCAATCACAGTTTCTTTTAGAACGAAATTGTAATTGCATTCTCAATCTATGCCTTGCACTGTTTCAGACTTTTGGGTGACCTTTTAGAAATGGATGGTATTTTCGAGGTTCTTGTATATGGATGAATGGTTTCCTGAAAATTACTGACATTTTATTGAATAGCACGATTATACTATGTGTTTATGGATATGGGATTTTGTAACTGTGACGGCGGAAAAAGTAGACGATTAGGCTTATAAAAGTGTGCCTGTGCCTGTAATGCTTATCTTTAACAAAAGTCAGTACGCAGTACGTAATGAGTAGCCTAGTCATTCATAGATAATTGAATCTAACCTTTTATCTCTACCTGTTGTTTTCAATACAAAATTATGCTTTTTGGATAGTACGGCTAGTGAATAATTTTGGACCAATTTTATTTTTCAGCTTTACATGCTGTTATGACATTTATGATGTAATGACTAAATACCTTGTCAGTTCTTTTTACCAGTAAATGTACATAAGCAATAATAATGTCATTTCATTTCCTATAAAATTTATTTGCAATAATTCTATCCCATGACCTTTTGAAGTTTGAAACTCGAGATGTTTAAGATTCGGTTTGTCTGTATGGTACTATACTGATTACCAGTATAGAACCTACCATTAATGCTGGTAAGTTCGGTTTTGGTAGAAAGAACCTATACATTACATAACAATTGCACTGCGATATATTGGGACGTCAAAACATTTTAATTAATATTCATTAAATATTAATTTAGGCTCCGATAGCTGAGTAGGAGGTCGAAAAATTGACAGTAAAAGTTTAAAAATATGTTTTATTAGGTAGTCAATCGCTGTATCTGGTTTTTCACCGGTTTTCACATTATGTTTTTACTACCAGAACTGCAACCTGAATGCATTTATAATCTAGTCCAATTCCATTCGAAACAACTAATAAAATTTACTACCAGGACAAACGCTATTAAAATGTCTTTGTACCACACCATTGAATAAAGAGACTCTAAATTCACTGGTACCATGAAATGCATTCATATGAGTGCATGAAAATACTTATAGCCTATTTAATTGCAGTTTAAATTTTTAGCCCAAGCCAGGGCTTGTGAGATCATGTCGGTCTGTCAGGAAACGAATTCGGAGATGGGTTTGATCGGACCATCAAGACACCAGTGGAGGAGCACCCCACTGCATGGGTTCTAATGGTTTTTTTCAAAATTACCCGAATAGGCTGTTTTTTGGAATGGGGTTTATTAAATGGTTAAGGATAAATATTAATTTTTTTTGAAATTTATGTTTACCGAAGGACTCCATATGGTGACTTATACGGGTTTTACAAAAGTCCATCGAATTGGCTGATTTTTTTGCATGATGAAGGTAAGTAGTTATGGGACGAATTTCATTTTATATTGATATTTCATAAATAAGTAAGAACCCTGTACGGATTTTTTTATATCATTTGATCTAGCTGATATTTTGCATGGGACTAGAAATTAATATTTTCAACCAATGGATGTAAAAAATCCACAGTGATTTTATTATGGTACAAAACAAAACAATCTTTCTCGGGCTATGCAAAGCTGCACAGGAGGTTTTTTATTTGTGAGTTTGGGACAGGAATAAGAGTAAAAGAAGGAAGGAAATAATCCAGTTCAAAGATCATTAAAAAGACCTAAATAAAATCAGCTGCTTTGAATTCTAACCTATTGCTTGAAGCTGAATTCAAAAAAATACGTGTAAATAAATCAATACTCTGACAAGGCACGCTATGCCTTTTATAAAACCAGTCTAAATTACATTGAAGTTATTTGAAAAATAGAGTCAAACTGACAAGCTATAATAAAACCGTAATAAATTCCATTTAAATACATACGAAAGTTTTTTAACCTCATTGAAAAAAGTTTTGTGTTATTTAAAATGCATGTCGCAGATCTAAATTAGCATTTTTTTTGGATAGTAATTGCAGTACTGCAAATAAATTCTTATAACGATTACGTTGACTATATATTCAGTTTTAAATCACACAAAGTCAAATCATAGTATCATATTACAATAAAAATATGTAGGGGAGTACTAAAGAGAAAGTTTTTCATTGTGACATCACGCAACAAAATGCATTCAAAAATGTTTTTAAAGCTAATATACTGTAAAACTTCATATGGAACCCCACCTTGAATTAATTAGGTTTACTACTCCATTCATTGTATTTTTAACATAACACTTTTTTACCCCACAAGAAATAACTCGGACTTCATGGACTGAAATTCTATAAATATTTGAAAAAATCCTTAACAAAACAGCAGATGCTTTAAAACTATATATTTTCGTCGCACTCCCCAATGGGAATCAACATCATTTTATGTGGCATAGTGGCAGTACAGTTTTCCCATGGGTAATATAATATGTAATACATAACAATTATTAAATACGTACAGGATAATTAATTTGCCTCAGTGCAGAACCATTTAAAAATGCATTTTGATTTTATTGTTAACGATTGTTTAAAAAAGTATGCCAATCATGAATGTCAAATGTTGAATGAAAGTAAACGATATAATGCACAAAGGCTTCGGTAGCTGAGTAGGAGATCGAAGAGTTGACAGTCAACAGTAGACGTTTAAAAATATATTGTTTCAGTTTCATTAAACTTGACACAGTCTTAATTAGATTGCGAGCTTTCACTTAAATGTCAATTCTTTTTCTTTAATGGCTCCAGAAAGCGAAAAGTTATTAGAGGGACGTGAATTTAGTAGCCCCACAAGATTTTCTAGAAGTGATCAGTCTAGTCGTATTCGAAGGTATCGTTTAATTAGTGCTTTAACTTTGGTATGTGTAATTATTTATATACTAACCAGTACCATTTTGCTGGAGGATGGAAGTCAAAATCATTTTGCAGTGTTTAATACGGCTAGAAAATTTATTAAGACTACTTTAAATAAATCAGAGTTGTCCAACCAAATCGGTAATTTAATGAAAATCAAAATACCTAAATGTAACTTTAAATCATTTAGCCATCAGCATGACATATTATGAGAGTTATAATAATCCTTATCAAAAAGAACAACGAAGTAGCGAAAGCTCTTTGCAGACCGTACGTACAGTGACTCTGAACACGCACAGTCACTTCAGTTGAATTGGTAACAGTTTTTCAATATGAAATCATAAAACATTTGAATTTTAAAGCGCTTTATAGCGCGTATACGGTGAATCGAATTCGCTCGCAACCATTTTAGTAACATTTATAATTTTTTTAAATATAAAATCATGTGTTATATGGTTCTAATGTATTTTGCGCTCTGACGCGCTTATAAGCACGACCAGTGGGCATCAGCACAGCGCGCTGGTTTTCTATACCAAAACTACTTTTGATGTGGGCAATCTAGCGCAAAAACCAGCGCGCGATTATCTTAAAGCTTTCGAAAGTTATCGGACAGACAGGTTCTACAATAGTTTTCGCTACTTATTAAGTGCGGAAGCGAAGCGAAAGCACTTTATGTGAACGTTCGAGCCGTCTGTCTGTCCGTCCGTCTGTCCGTAAGCACTGTAGCTCAGGAACGGGTTGACCTTTTGACATGCAGTTTTTTGCGTTGGACTCAGTATTTTTCAA
>JAQFYJ010000058.1:0-25367 GCA_034694685.1 Isotoma anglicana | reverse complement strand
GTTTGTGGCAGTCAGTAGCTCAGACAGAATGATAATATGATATGATGATATTTTATATACACCAGTGGTTTCCTTCTCTATTCTTATAACTAAGGTGGTCTAGTGGTGTGTAAGGTAATATGAATGAATGAATGAATAGCATCACATCAGCAGGATGATCATAGACATTGTTATTTCAGATAGATCGAGTTGGGTTTTCAGTTTGTCTATATATTATAATAAGAAGAAGAGCCAGCAGCATGACCATTTCCCCAAGGAAAGAAGTATACTTGTAAGCAAAGTGAGCTCCTTTATTAGACTATTGTGCCAGGGATGGGTTCACCTCTTTATCACTTTCTCCTTTGTGAGTTTCACAAGGACTGAACTGACTCTTGAATTTTCACAATTTTACATCCTGACTTTAGATGGACAGCTAGCACAGGTATCTTATATCCTTTTCTACGTAAGGGGTAATAGTTGAGACTCTTTAATAGTTAGTATAGAGTGAAAGTGAAGAGAGGCTGATGGAGATTGAGTACACACTCTCACTATGTACTAACAACTAAAGGTGGTTGAGACTCTTAGAATAATAACACATATACATATAGATCCTTGGGTAAAGTGAGTAGTTTGAGGAGTATTGGGAAGAAGAACTTACCATTTTGGGTGATGTTCAGTCGATTGGGCATGGTCATTCCACCATGGGTTTCAGAATCTTGATAAGTTCCATCAGATACTTCAGAGGAAGAGTCAGCTTCTGAATCCATCCCTGTGTCATTTCGAGACTGCGGCAAATGTTGAGATCGATTGTTACTCCGACTGACTCGGTGATGATGCCTCATTTTGCTACTTTTCTTGTTCACGTGAGGGGGCGAGAAATGAGAATTTTCCGGCTCACAGTAAATGCCGTTCGATCGATTTGTTCCTTGAAAGCGATACATCTTTATCAGATGTCCACACTTTACACTTCCTTGATCTTTCAAACTCTAAGAATTCACAAGTATTGACAAAGTTACGTGGAAGAGGAACACTCGGAGCTCGTTATTATTTATTGTATCGCGGTGAAGACAACCCTTCAGACCCTTTTCCTCCTTTCTTGGGAGTCGTGATGATGGCTGCCAATGACGATGAGCAAAATAATGGCCTTGATGTTAAGTGTTGATGTTCTCTCTGTATCTCTCTCCACCGTATATATTTTACTGTTTATTTCATCGATGTTCTCTTCACTTTATTATCAGCACAGTCAGTGTCACTATGCTGACTTGAAAGCGAACACTTTTTAACTTTCACTCTTCTCCCGTCCCCACCGACATCCAGGGAATCGAGTAAAGTCTGAAATTCATAAGAAGAAAAGCAAGTCAAAATCATGATCATCATCATCATCATCATCACTTTCATACATATCATATCACACGATCTATGTAGAAATAGGTAGGTAAATGAAATGGCATGAAACATCATAGGAGTGACTTTATAATCTTTTGGATGAATTAGCCCATGCATAATACTCAGCTTAGACTAATAGTTTGAATGAGAGAGACAAGTAAGAAGACACGCGATAAACATGCATACTCATTACCATTGATTTTCTCAAATTTCATATTCCTTTTCAAATGGCTTTTCCTCACGAATAAATCCGAAGTGAAGACTCCTTTTGTCTACTCATTTGTGATAGTAGTCATTAACATCAAGTCATTACGCACTCAAATTACACCCTACACCCTACGCGATCCTCACTTTCTCTTTTCAACTCCTCCCGAGAGTCAACATATTATTTCCTTTCACTATCAACTATTACATACTACGTACTCATCTCTACCTTATAAACTATACTGGGATGATATTATAGATGTAAGGGTGTAGATTATACTGTACATGTACTGGTTTGGAGGACTTAAGGCCAATTTTATATTTCCTTCATGTTATTTAGTTTTGAGCGCTATGTGTTCTTTAATTAAAATTCTTGAGCTGAGCAGATCATTCTCATCAGCACACCAAGGCCCATTATCATACTGTGTATAGTAGCTCTTAGTAGCTGTTTGTTATATACACAAACTCCTGTTCAGTTAGTGTTGACTCTGATGATGCTGAACTGAAGATGATGATTCTTACGCTATTTTGATTACCAACTAAACTACTATCAACTATATATACCTTTGATGCCAAGCCAGTTTAAATTAACGCATATAACATATAATTTCTGTGCCCTTGTCCTCTTTAACTTTTGTTAGACAATTATTTGCCAACATACATTTTCCTAGGGTCATGAACCTGAAAATTAAAACTTTATTGGAGGATCTAATGAACAAAACATTGAGCCTTTGAAGATGAGAGTACAAGAACAAAGACAAAAGACAGTTTAACAAATTAGTCTCCTTAGCCTAAGTACAGTTTAGACCTTTTGATTATTATTATTTTCCTTTATACTGTGTTTTAAGCATGCAAGAAAATTCATTAAGTTTTATAAATTTATGAATAAAGTAATAGTAAGGAAAAATGTTGATATTCTTTACTCAAGTGTTTTATTGTTTCAAGGAATTTTGATAAAACGACAAGTATTTTGTTTTCCTTTTTGTACCAACTTACATTTTAATTTTAATTGTATTTACTTAAACCCACTCGATTACTATGTACTAGTTGCTTTATCTCTAGCGTACTTGGGAAAAAGGTCGAGGGTTATTTTTATTAAGATGTCTTCTAGTAAGAAAAGTTAGCTCGAAAGCACTCACTATTCTGTTGCGAAAAGCAATCTCCTTCTGGTACATATCAAGATAAAGGGTGAAATCCCTGATGCGTAAGGTTGAGATTAGCAAAGAGACTGAAAGATATTTGTAGCGTATGGTTTTTAAGACAGAAGAAGATAAGAGAGTAAGGTGAGGTGAAAACTCTTGAGAGAAAAGTGATAAGATTGGATAGGTTAAGAGATAGAATACCCGAGGAAATAAGAAAAAGTCTTCTATTCTACTCTCTGTCGACTTGTCTTGTATTTTAGGAAAATCGAGTCAGATGGAAAACGCTTTCCGTGTTCACAGGATAAAATGGATAGAGTTAGTCTACTAAATTGGACCTGGTTTGGGAATTTTACATGTTGTTCTTACACTTACGAGCATTATGGTATAGTGTCAGTCACACAGTGTATACAAGAGTAGTGTATCGAAATGCAACAAAGTTGGTATATGCAAGTTGTGTTGAGAGTTGAAAGTGTAAGTGGTAGTGGTGCTACTAGATCAAATTTATTATATGGTTCCTAAGAAACTACTTGAAATAGTTAGTGGTAATGGATTCTGTTTAGAAGTTGATGGGCTGAACGGAGTAAGGAAGGAGCGGCTAGACAGGACACAAGAAGATCAGATCACTTCGCCCACTAATACGTCTACTAAGTTTTACCTCAACTCTCTCTCTACTCTATACACATTCTTTTTACTTCTTTTATACCCTCTTTCAGAATATAAACTTGTATGTTCTATACACAATAAGGTTGAAGTTGAAGGTGGGTGAAAGTAGAATAGAGAGGACTTGTTTTTTTTGTATTGAAGAAAGTATAAACATCTATGAGTCTATATGGCTATTAGTGTAGTGGGTGGGTAGTGTTGAGTCCTAGTGATCGGTGAAAGTTGTAAGAAAACTCACTCAGTTTTGTTTCTTCTTTTAGTGGTCACTCCACTCTATTTCTACCTGATTATATTTCCCTGGTGAAAGAGAGAGAGAGAGAGAGAGAGGAAGAAAACAAGTTGAGAAAAGGGAAAGCGACCCTCTAAGTGTTTGAACATGTTTGTACACTCCAGAAAAATACTGCTGCCGGACACTACTACCCTCCTAACTCCTCGACAATAGTTATCATCAAATTTGGAAACCTTTCAGAAATAATGTGTGTAGTTTTTTTAGAAATCAAATAATTTGGATTATGAGCTTTAAAATTTTAAATGTTTAACGAATTCTTCGCCAATGCATTTAAATTAGACACATTTTAAAATTTTAAATGAGATTAAATGTAGGAAAAATTATTTATAACCGGTATAATTTGGACTTTGAACTCGAACTAACTCATGGATAACAACTCTGACTACTTTCTCTCTTATTGGGGAAAACAGGACACAGGTATTATACTAAAGGTTATGTTGCGTTACAACAAGAGGAAACTGCGAAAGTCTAAAGAGCTAGCAGATTTTATTTATACTATTGCTCTCTCCCCTGTGTCATGGCTAGTTAGACAGCACTTCTCCTAAAACTATAACCATATCCATATACCTTAGTTAAGTTGGGACCTACTTGTGACCAACGAGTGTTCTAAAATGAAAAGAAAGTCTTTACCAACTACCAGTATTCTCTCTCTCTACCTTTTACAAATACAGATAAAATCCAATATATCTTAAGAGGAGCCTTTGCCCTTCCAGCTTTAGCTCGAGTTCACTTTATCCTATCCTGCCTGTCTGGGTTAGAGGGGAGTCTGAAAGTGCACGAACCTAATCTAATCCCAACAGCCCATTTTAGGATTGCAAAATCAGAAAAATGAAAAAAGTCAACTCACGTCGTTTTTTTCCTTCTCAAGTCCTCGTTTAGGGTCAAGAATGAGGGAAAGTTGGAAAGTAGGGTGTACCCATAATATAATATTATTATACTTAGGTATACACAGGATATATAATAACACACAGTCAAAATGTTACAACTTGGAGGAAGTCTTATATTCATCTGTAGTCTAGAGTCTAGGCTAAACCCAAGTAAGTCGACCGGGAAGAAAAGTATTTCATCTGTGTGTGTAGGAAAAACGGAAGGAAAGAAAGTGCATTCCATTTCACTTTCTTTCTATTCTATTCCACCTTATTCTTCTCACTACTCACTTCCCTACTTTCTCTCAAAAACTTCCAAGGACAGAGATGTATTTTTTTCTGAAAAGATTTCAGCAATACGGAGGACCTTATATAATATTTTGATACGATTGTACGTACCTATAATGTAATGTTATTATATTATACCGTCATCTCATATTAGATTCGAGGGGGCCAAAATAAATGAAATTCCACTTTTGCGAATTTTTCTACATTATTGCGAACTGACTTGTGTCTTGAGAGCTTCAAGTCGAGATGAGAGTAGGATGGCTGGAGGTTGGAGTACCACCAGCCAAGACCGAAGACACTTGTAATGATATTAATAATAATAATAATACGAAAGCGAGCTATGTTGAATCCAAAGGGATTCTACTTTCCCTTAGATTTGGTTTCCACTTCCCACAAAAATTTCTTCCTCCATCATCATTCAACATAGGGTAGATTTTAAGCTGTAGATTTAGAATTAAGAAGATATATTTTATTATTCTCCATTTATGACGAGAAAAAAATCGTCCTTGTAGAAAGATTTCGGAGAAAGCATACCATATATACTGTATAATATACGGAACAAGAGTAATAGGTAGGAAGAAGACTTGTTAGGATTAACATATTACAACAGGCGGGTCATATTTCCAGATGACAGGAAATATTTTCTGTTCTCTTGACCTGTCCAAAGCACACATACAATAGAAAACACAACAAGAGAGAAAACAAAACTTATACCTAAGTAATAAGCTCAGAGATGTCTGAGAACATGTTTTTGCAAAGGGTGAAAGGGTAAGTGGTAACCAAACCAATAGTCTGTAACCACTACCACAAGTACATATGGTATTTCACTTGTACATTCCTTCCTACCTAGGTTTCTTATGTTTTCAACCCAGACTGGTTTGGTCTGCCTTTAATTCATCAACTGGATTTATTCCAGCTAATGTCCCTGCTTTCTTATATTTCCAAAGAAGCACTTATTCTTTGTCCACTTTCTTTTTCCCCATATTCTATTTTATACTGCCGCCGTACCGTTTTTCTTATTCTTGGACTGAGCAAGATGTCCAAAACTGAAAGGACGGGTGGAACAGGAATACTGGTCTGGTTCTGGTAGACAGATACAGAGTATGAGAAAAAGAAGAGGGTTAGCAAAAGACTTGGTTGGTTGGTATCTACCACAAAAGACATTTGCCACAAGAAGAAGAACTTTCTTTTCCCTGACTATTCTCCCATGATAATAAATCACGACGAGAGGAAACACAAGACGAAGAATTCAAATATTTTCTAAAAAGAGCATCACACAACGACATAGGAGATGACCTCATAATATGTAGTGGGAGTCGAGTGTGGAGGATCCTACTCTCTTATAATATATTGTAGACAAGTATTACTTACTTACCTCTTTCCCTATGTATGGAATAGTTGGATTTTGATAGTTGATAGTCACTCCACTCTCTGTTGTAAAGAAAGTAGAGGAAAAAAAACTATTGTGTAGTAAGTAATAGAAGAAACGAAGGAATAAAACGAAACGAATGACGATAGATATCCGCTCTCTTGGAACGATTAGGACACACATGAATGTTTTCACATGGGTTAGAAGTACCAAGAAGGAGGACATAACAATCAAATTGCTACTCGCATCGCTTCATTTCAAAACACTAGTCTCTGATTCCGCTTCAGCGTCGTCACAAACACATATACACACACAAATTCCAACCCAATATCTACGATGGATCAAGGCACAATGAAATAAACTTTGGGTTGTTGCTTTCTTATAAAATTGGAAGAACATAACGTTTAATCCTCTAGTGACCAAACTAAGCCACTCAGAACATCTTGACTGTGACATGACTGCTTGACCTTAAATTGGGGTCAACAAAAACATATGCGTTCGTTACATCTAGTCTAGTCCCACCCAACAAGGTCAATTTAATAAAATTAATGCAAATTTCATTCCTTGATCTGTGCATCTTGTGCTTAACCTTAAATTTAATATTGTTTTAAATATTGACCTTGAAATTTAAATGTCTACAGTAGTCTTTTTTATACTGTTTTTTAAAATAGATTTATCATATAAATCTATGACGTACAAGAGACTGCCTTGGGATCTTAATTCCCGACCAGTTTTTACCTTGTAAATAAAATATACATTTATCCCATGCATGCCTTAAATATTCACATGGAGAAAGTGAAGTCACCCGGACGTACACCATAACCCTCCATTCCCAAAGGTCAAAATAAGCTTAATCCTTTCACCCTATGTTTAAATAATAGAAAAAACGGTTGCAATTTTGACCATCTTGTTCAGAAGCTTTAGATCAGAAATAATTTATTCGTGTGCTAACCCTTCGTGGTTTGGATTTTATATACCCAAAATAAGCGCAGTTTAGACTATATTTTAGACCTATAACTTTTTGGCTTAGTAACAAGCCCAGAGATGAGATCAAAGGTTGTACACTGGAGAAGTAGGAGGAATTTGAAGAAAGTTTACACTCGGTCGAGTGTACAATGAGAGATAAGAAAAGTGAAAGTAAGTAGAGGGGGACTTTCACTCGTGGAATCTTTTGTTCTTTCTTACAGTGATTAAACTCAAGAAATCTGTGGGGTGACAGGGATCGTCTTGTTCAAATGATAACACAGTCAGCAGCAGTTTTAACCTTATACTACAGTGTCCATTCTCATCTTACCATTCATTCAATGCAATTCTACCATGGTCCAAGAAAAGGAGAATTTTCTTTAAATTGAAAATCAAAGGGAGAAAAAGAGTAAAAGACAAGGAGATAACATTTTCTGATTAAAGACTATTTGCAATAAGTGGACCGAAAAAAAGGAGACAGTTTTTTTTGTTGGATCCTTCCACAATTGATTTATTGTGCTTCTCTACTACTACTTCTACTTTTTTCCTTCTTTCTAGAAGACTTCTCCTTGGAACGACTACAAACTGCCTGCGACTCTTGCTTTCCCATTCATACTCTCATACTGTACTGTACAGTACACACATGTTAAAGGGGTATACTTCACTTCAATACAAATACATTTTCTCACACGGATATATACCCAAAATATTTGTGAACTTATGCTGGTTCCTACTACACACGATATTATATGTACAAACTGATATTTTACGAAAAAAGGATAGGAACCCATCTGCAAAAAAAGTTCTTTTCCTTTTACCAAAAAGAGAACTTTAAGTAAAGTAATAATATATGCGTTCTATCTACTCTGACTATATATTCCACTTCCACACAAACCAAACCAAGCCACTGCCAATATTTACGTGAACTAAGGATCCTTGCTTCTAACTCTATATACATAAGGATGTAGTTTTGGAAAAGCATTTGGTTGGTGTGTAGTTATAGTCTATCTACATCTTCTTCCCAATGTTGCATAATATAAATATAATATAAATGTGAATAGAGTTATAGAGAATGGAGAGGAAAGTCCTTTTCTTACTAGTTTGTACTTTTCACCCTAGAATCTAGAATTCTAGACTTGAGAGTGGAAACTCTGTTCTTCCTGTCTTGTCTCTGGTCTGGTCTCACTCTTTCTCTATATTATATCTATGTGTGTGAGTGAGTGTGGTATGTTTGTGCTGTGAAGCCTTGAGCATTATTATAATTCTATATTAAACTTTTTATTCGTACATTCGTAATATTGTATGAAGTAACATAACACAAGGAACGAAGACCAACCACCACCGGCATTTAGCCAAATAAATATTTAGATAAAACCTCAAAACTCAACAGCAGCGAGAGTTGTTTGTTTGTATTATAGTAGAAGTATACCTAGTATAGTATATTGGGTGCCAACAGCATCGTTAACATTTTTCAACAAGTTTATAAGGCAGCAGTGTGTGTATATATAAGGAAATGATTACATTTAATAGGAGAGAATGAACAGAAAGTGGAACTTGAAGAAGCACAAGACTTTCTTTTTTCAAAAGAAATATTATTACTTCTACTGGGTTTTACAATCCGTCCGTCTGACTCTGCTGGTGATGATGATGATGAAAATGAAAAGGATGTAGAAAATACTCCTTCCATAATAATATTCATTCTTGGAGGATGGAAACCACAAAATATTATGAAAGACAGGATACAAAAAGAAAGTAGGGAAAAATATTAAAACCATTTTGGAACCAAGAACCTCAAACTTTAGCCAAAAATTTCTGGTGAAAGTACCAACAGAACACTGTGATTACTTATGTATATGTAAGGTATACATATTTATATATAGCTATAATAGGTGATGATAATATATTCTACAGTCAGTGGAACATAATAGGGAAACGGTGACGGTGATAATTTAAGGTCGTATTTTCCATAGAAGAGAGCTTGGCACTGACACTTGGGCTAGGACGATGGCATCCCATGACAAAAGTAGCTTTTAGTCTTTTAACATAACTTTGGTTTAAGAGCGTCTCTCTCTCTCCTACCCTAATGTTACCCTACACTAAAGTAAGTACACTACACTCTACCCCTTTCTTACTCTCTCTCTCTCTGTAATTAATAGACGTGCATTAAAAGACGATTAAAAGATAAGATTAAGATGCACAGAAGTAGTGGTTGGTTGGTATGGTAAGTAAGTAAGTAGCAGAAGAGCAGTCATGTTAAAGAAGACAAGGTTTGGGTTGGCTTGCTTTGGCATGGCTCACACTTTGTACTTTCCTTCCTTGCTACTTACTTACTTTAACCTTTGAATACTTTGGACTCGGTTGGGTCGCTCTTATTCTGAGGAATCAGGAGTTAATGACTTATTCATCTGAAACAATGAGTCATTTGGACCATTGTTCTGCCAAGTATTACGATGAGGAATTATATATTGCTTAGTTCCTCCTTTCCTCTTCTCTTAGTATCCGAGTAGAGATGCAAGTTATTAACTAAGTGAGACGACGGTGGAACTGAATGAATGAAGTGTTGAAATTACTACAATTCTCTGAATCAGAAATAGGATGAATTATAGAAAGTATTGAAAACTTGGCCAGGCCAGGCCACCCTCACTCTGGTCTGGTCTTATTCCTAGCCAAGCCAAGCCAACACAATCTGAGCCAACCAAACCAAACCACCTCGACCTATCTGATGAAAACACTAAAGAGACTAACTTAGATATATAAGGTGGATAGAAGAACTGCTCAGACTAAAAGTAAGTAATATTATATTATAACATACGGGAAAGCACCCAGACGAAACTCTCAAGTCAGAAAAGGAATAATATGCATCATTAGGAAGACTTCTCGAACTGTGAGAAGTTGTTCCCAATGTAAAAAAAAGTTCTGCCGCATGAATCAAGCAATTTCAATTGCTTTGCTTTTCCAGTTCAACATAAACTTTGCACCAGAGACTAAGACGTATTAAGAAATGGAAGAACTGTATATGTAGTAAAGTAACTGTGTTTATATATTTTATACCTTCTATTTCCAAGTCTGGCAGATGATGTATAGGCAAAATCTAATCCAATAGTTTAGAAAATCTAAAATTTCACCATATATATTAGAAAAGATATGCTAACGTATACTTAGCTAAATTCACTGTACACTTTTATAATATGTTGTTTCTAGAGATGGGAATCCCAGAAAATCCTGAAGAAGTGCCTTAAAATGTCATGAGTAATTTCCAACTTGGGTTGAAATGTGTACAGAGGATTTTGATATGAGTGTATTTGCTATTTTGAGTGAGAGAAAGAAAGGGCTGAATTTTGAATTGAATCAAGAGGAGAATGTTCTAAGTAGGAGTGAGTAAAGTGCTTCGTGCTTTTTCTAAATTGTAGAGCATTTGCAAATTGCACACAGACCAAGCTGGTTGGTGCATTTGATTGACAATATTTACGTTCAGGATTTGATTGGGTTTACATTGAGGGATGAATTGATGCAATTTGTTAGCAAGAGTGGGAGAGATGAGAGTACATTTACGACCTGGGGTTAAGGTTTTCTCTTCTATTATATTACTATACTACACTCGCCTAGTATACAAATAGAGAGGAAGCTATCTTTGAAACGCAGAGGTACCTGGTTGCCACTCTACCATGGTAATATTATTTGAATTATATCCTTTTTGATTCGTTTGATCTTCACCAAAGAGTGGTGTGGAAAGTAATCTATGAAAAAGCATAAGCCGAGAGAAAGACGAGGAAAATCTCTGGTAAAAGGTGATATTACTGTTACCAAAGCTATCCGACAACGTGAGGGTGTTAAACTTTACAGATGTTTACAAATCATGTCCCAAAATTGTTTGAATTCTAACTAAATCTAGCATAAGGGAAAAGCTAATCTGTTTTATTCTTTTGCTAACATAAAGGATCTAATTTTTATGAACGACCCCTGCTAAATATTAAGCTTTTAGCCCCAGCTCTTACTCACTTGGTGGTTCATCTCGGGATTTGAATGCATTTGTTGTTGTTATACACTCACATATTACGTAATATACTTACCGACTCATGTTAAGGAATATGGGGGAGGCAGCTAAAGATCAGAGAGGGAAAGTTAGGAGAGAAATAAAGAAGAAAAAAACAAAAGGGAAAGTAGCCCTGAAGGAGCTTAAGCTAGTGCACCTATAAAACCAATAAAGCTGAAACAAGATTGAAGTAGACAGGAAGACATGGGCGAATGGGACTAAAACCAACTATACCTTACACACATAATATACACTAGTTTTTCTTAAACCATACGGAGAAATCTGAGTTGATATTATGCCCTCCTATTATATATGGGCTTGGTGTCTGTTCATAAAAACACATAGGGAGAAAGAGAGAGTGAAAGCAACTTCTACTACATACAACATACACAATAGCAAGTAAACTTATACTAACTACCTAATGTTGGTCCTACTACTTCGTTTTTTTACAGCATTTTCATCTTATTCCAGAGTAAACAAGGAAATATGTGGATTTCTCTCGGGGGCTGAGGAATACCACTTCCAGTTAGAGAATGAGATTGGCTTCACTACGTGATTCTGGTCAAAATCAGTGTTTATTGAGAGATTTCGTTTTCTCGAACTTTCATGCAAACTCCTAACCAACCAACCACTGGAGCCAAACAAAACTAAAAGTACTTTTGCACCAGAGAGAATAAACTGCTGTGATACATGAATATTATATTATCGCATGTAGCAAAGAGTACAATATTATAGTTGTATTGAAGTAATCTTAAAAGGCGAAGAAAATCGAGTATTTTTTCCTATAACATTAACCATCTTTCAGAAGTTTTGAAACATTAATGACCGTAATGAATATTTGGTAATTGCTATATTTAAAACAGTTGGCAAAAAAGATTACCAGTGCCTGGAGAGCAAATTAACTTTTATTTGCATATTACACGCACGATATGACAGACGTGAGTATTATTTGCAATATTTAAAAAGTATTTCACTTTTAAATAGGGTAGTTGAATTAAATGTTTTAACTTAAAGTAAAGTTACTGCATTATGGACATTTTGCTGTTTGTGAGTTTTAAAAAGAGTTGACAGAAGTTAGCTTACTTTTTTTACATCTATTTAGTTGAGAAATGAATACTACAGCTTCAATTGTGCAATCTGAACGGTAGTGTTACATCTATATTTATCATAGATATAAAAAAGAATCAAAATTTAGACATTTTATGTTGATGCGTTCCGTAATACTTATACCTAATATGGTCCTAATTCAATAACTCATACATCTTTACACATTGCAAAACAGATTTGAGTCCTTGGTATTGATACCAATGATCACAATATCTCATCTATAAATCGATTGTCTACGTCTATTAGGGAGAAAGAATACTCGTAATCTTTATGTAACAATAGGTTAGAAAATTGCAGATCCTCTGACCCAAAACAAAAGTAGGTACGAAATGGACTTCTGCCTGTACCGATATTATTTGCACTTGGTACTTACGCATTACAAAGGGTATCATTCTTCATATCCTTTGTAATAAAAATAAGAAAACTAAAATTATTGCCATTATATTTGTTCCCAGCTAACAATATTTTTTTCACATGTTCTCAAGAACTTCTCAAGACTGAATGGGTAATGGATGGGATTTTCCGAAAGGTGAAGTAAAGTAAAGTGGTAACGTAAAACATAGGAAAATATCAGTGGTCCATTTGTACTCTAGGTAGTCGATAGCTGGTTTGGTTGGTAGTGGTTTAGAGTTAAGGCCTGGAGGCCAAGGAAAACCAGGGAGAGGAAGAAGAATCCGTCTTATTACGACAATTTGTCTTTCGAGATAATGCTAGAAGAGAGAAAAGACGAATGGATCTCGAATCCATAGAGCATATAAGAGAGAGTAGTCAATATTATGTAGTTCAAAACCAAGTCTAAAAGGTATTACGAAGTTCATATTGCTTTCCATGCTTTTCCTCTCGTACTGCCTCAGTAGTTTATTTCTGTGCCCCCAACCAAAACCAATGAAAGTGAAAGTAACCGGATTGAAGAAATACCATTGCACTATACATACATAGAACGACTTACAGTCTGCTCCAATGTAATATCATATAAATATAAAACATAAGTCAAGTCTTCAACTATTACGATTTACTACTTCCACCACCTCCACATGCACTGCTATTGTTCCTAGATATAATAATATCCTCAAACCACTACTGCATACCAAGCCTTACCACAATTCACATACATGCACATCCTTCTTCCTTTGGGCTAACAGATTTCACTCCGAATGAAGTGAACAAATGGAGAGTGAATTGACTACCCTTCAAATTTTTCAATATGACGTAAAAAAATAAACGAAATAAAATTCCTAATATATTATTGTCTTTTTTTCTTCTTATTATTATTGGGGGAAGTTGGAAGTTCATGATGATGTAAAGTAAAGACTGGAGGGAGGCAGTCAAGCCAAAAGTTGAGTGAGTGACTACTGGCTAATAAAATGAAACAAAAGTAGTAGCAAAAGCAAAAGAATGAGAATTATTGAAGAGAGAAAGGATATTGCATTGCATTTCACTCGCAAATCTACACACATTCTACATCCTAATATCTTATGGATGAATGGGACATTTCTAAGAAGTTATTTCGTTTCTTATAAGTCATCCTTATGCATACATTGAGTGTGTTCTGTTCTGTTCTTTATTTTCGAGGTAAGTTTTCTTATGAAAGAGAAAGTTTTTCTACCATTTGCATACTTCACGGACGGAGGAGAAAGGGAGAAGAGGACTTTCACTTTTAACGCCTCTTTTCATACATCTTCGCCCGGATCCTTTGTTCTTGTAATAACAAGGCGAAATAACATATTTGTCAAAAGAAGAAGACTGTTCGAGCTGCTGCCTCCTTCTATTTATTTTCCAGAGATGTATTATGCTTATAAAGATAGTATTCTAGTATAAGGTAGATGAACATTTAAACGATGAATGAGCACACTCATATGTGTGTATGTTGTATTATACAAGAGAAGGTAATAATTATATGTAGATACATACAATGTACACATTCACTGACTAGACTAGCTTGGTTGGATACAGAGAGGCTGAAGAGAGAAAGAAGACACATTTTTCCTTGCCAATAAAAAGACTCCTGTCTTGGGAGATATGGAGTTTTGCATTCTCTATTGTCATGTAGGAAGACGAAGACCAAAAGACTCAAGATTCAAGACCTTAGAAGACGAACATCTAATTCCATGCTGTATTGTTTTATTGTTCGTAAATCATGTAAGGATTGTTCCTCTATTTGAATAAAAAAAATTAACAATTTTCAAATAATTGACCTTGACCTTTTAAAATCGCGTGATCGTGATGTTTGAAGTATAGAAATGATGCACTTATATTACTCTTGTTCTTTAAAACAGCTTTCTTTTTATTGAATAGAATAAGATTGGAAAGTTTGCACAAAATTTATTAACAAAAGTTTAGAAAGGTTTCAGAATATGCATATGTTGCTCTATTATTATTACTTTTTATAGGAGTGGAACTGCCTATGAAACTTCATAATATTTCATAGTGTGACAGAGACAGAGCCTTAAGATTACCTTGGATATTTATAAGGGCAAGGGAAAGTGTTAGGTCTCTTTTCTGAAATCAACCATTCTGTTCATTCCACTCCACCAAAGTTTTCAATCCAAACAAAACTTTTGGGCGTGTTATATTCGCTCCAATGCTGTCCTCATCTTAATGCTTTACTTGGCCAACTCGTGGGCTCATATTTTCAAATCTGTCACCTTGTTCCTTTATTTGGTTAGATTACTACGCCATGCTAGCCAAAAAAACTTTTTCTTTCCAAGGACTGCCGACACCGACACTAACTTTCAACATCTGAGCACCATCATCACTGTTTTCCCATCCATAATATAACCAACTAACCGTGTTTCAGATTGGCTTGTCATCTTCTCTAATCTTTGCTCCATGTAAACTAGCCTCCTATGTAGTGTAAGCTTACAAGGTCTTATTTACCCATAGACAGCTATTCTATAGGTAATAATAAGATTGAGCATACTTTTGACACCCAATCCATTAGAAAGTAAGGTAGACCTTTTAATAATTTTTGAGAAACGGAAGGAAACAAGAAATGACTTCTTTGAAAGAACAAGGAAGTTCGGCTTGGAAAATGAAATCACAGTAGTTTAGTATAATTATGCATTTCGATTGGTTACAAATCCTCAGAATTGAAATAATGGCAGAAATTTGGCCAATGATAAAGAATAGAGACTATGCATGAGACAGGAAATTGTTATGTTGTAGGTTCAATGTTTACAAAGAACCTTTAGTCATGTCAGGTTTGACATTTCCCAATTCGTTGATTGATTTAATAAAGAGGTGTATCACACATAAATTTACATGTCATATTTCTCCTTTTATACTTTAACCAGTTGAGTTTTTTAACCAATTGTCATACATAACTGCTGTCGTCCTAGCCAAACTGAACTGCAACATCCAACATCTCACAAGTTCTTATTATTACAAAAGCAATTTTATACAGCAAGTTCAACCTTTCTTAGTACGCCAGTAGTTCTTCCTTCCTTCCTCAACTAAACTAAACTAATAGTGGTCTGGTTGTAGGAGGACTAACAAGGAGCCACTAAAAAAACTTAACTGCCATCAACCCAACTAGACGAAGACTTTTCTCCTCGACTCCAATTCAAAATTATCATTTTACGTTACTTTCCTCTTTCCTTTCCTTCGTCATTTCCCATCTTTCATTTTCAGTCCAAAGGGAAAATATGCATTCTAATAATATAAAACCTACTCGAATTCCATCCTTCCTATCTATCTTGGCAAAGAACCTTAGAATGGTAATAGAAGTCGAAGGAGAAAAGTTTACAAGTAGATCCTATTTTCCTTCAAGTATAGAATTGCATGTCTTCCTACTTCCTACTCAATACATTAAGTTACCTAGTATTATATTATTATTATTATTACAGAATAAGGTTTACGCTTTATTGGTAATACTCATCGTACATACTAGTAGTTGGAGTAGCTGATAAGATAAGAAATTTATTCAGCCTTGCCAATCCCCTTTACAAAAAAAGACTGACTGACTTGACTGTATCGTTCCATATCAAATGTTGTTTCTTAGAATTTGAGAAGTATGATATTGCATAGTTGGAGTTATATTGTGAAATATTGTAACTGGCAGCAATGATTGTCCGAATAATAATAACGGTAAAAGGATATTTTTGGCTACAAAGCAACCCGACGTCAAAATCTTTATTCAATACAGGTAAGTAGAATTGAGAATGGAACGAAGATAACGAGACAGATATGAAAATGGAATTCTCCGGAAGTCTTACAACTTTCTGCTACACATGTATACCTTATTGGGAACGGATTTCTCCGAAATGATAAGGTAATGTAAGGTCTGTCACATTCACATTAGTTTAGTACAAAAAAGAAGATAGGTTTGTGTGCAAGTACAGACGGCAGATATCAGATGAGCATTTCGTGCAGATAAGAGACATGATTACAATGCCACGAACGAAGCAATTTTGAATTTCTATGGCCCTGTCATGATGATGAGGAGATTTTACATTCTACCAGCTTCTATTTTGACTCTTTTCAGACCCAATCCCTTTATTTCTTCGTTTCGAATACTTTTTTTAACGTGCCAGACCAGACCAGGTACTCTGAGTAGTAATATGCAGTAGGAAGATTAGTTTACATATTTTGTTGGTTTGGTTTGGTTTTTGAGTTCTTTTCCCTTCCAATGGTTGGAAATTGACAATAGGAGAGAGAAAAATCCATATTGAGTTAGACAAGTGTAGAACTAACTTTTTTGTATCTTGCCTACCTTCATATATGTATTATAGGTATGGAATAGGGTAGTTTTTTTTAGACTTGTTAAATGAAGTATTGTTAGTCATATGAATTGTGACATTTTGAGGCTAACCAGACTCGACAAGGGAATAAGGAAATTTTATAAATTGATATTGTAACAATAACGTGGTACGACATTTTCCCCCCATTTTCAACTTATTAATTCTTGATAGATATTGCATTTTTGGAATGAAAAAGGCATACAATAACGCTAATGCTATTAAGATAAGATGTAGTTTAAATCCAATCCACTAAACTACACCCACGTAACATTATATAAAGAAATATTTCATTAGAACAGCTCATTTTATCATTCATGTTGATCTTACCCAAGACTCTGGAGTAATTTGGGCTGCTCGTTCCTATTCAAATTTCAATGTTAACTTATTACACGGTGCAAATTGTGTTTTGGATCTTCTATTGAATAACACGTGCATGTGCTTATACTCTAGCGACTTATGGTTAAGCACGTATATATATAGGTAAGGGACGAGGAATGAAATAGACAAGAGTGAAAAGTCATAATGTCATCTCTATTATGAAAGATTATGGGCCGTGTATTGACATCATCCCTATTGTACATCTTGTAACAATGGTCCTTAGGATTAGAAAAAAAGAATGAGTGAAGGGAACCCGCCTTCAGATTCTAATCGATTGACAGCTGAAAAATCACTACTATTGCTAACTGCCACTGCCACTGCTGATCGATACTATTAACTCTACTTGTCTATAGGGATTCCAAAACTATCAAGTTATATTGTTACTTCAAATAGAATGCTTTGTTACATTACAACTTCTAAACACTATACAGTATAGCACAATATTATTTTCTGTAAAATAGTAAGAACGTGATTTTATCTAAATGGCAGAGAGCACTCTTCTATCTATCCTCTTTTCTTACTTAGAAATACTTGCTACCCATCCTTTTGATCATTTCAACTGCAACAACTTTTACAAGTTGTTACATCAGAATTGGTAAACCTCAACCGAAGGTACAATAGTCAAAAGTCAACTTCCAAAAAAGAATTATGACGTATGATGATTATGAGCATTACTTAGAAAAGTACTGGGGTAAATTGTCAGACAGAAGTAAAACTTCTCTGGCTACTTTATAAAAGTTTAAGCTCATGTGTACAGGTGCATGTCTAGCCTATCAGCTACCTCACTTTGTCTGCTAGTTAAATAATTCAAAATGTTTTTCTTTGGTAAGGTAAGACTCCAAAATAGAGCTGAAGAGTTGACCTATACCACTGACAGTACAGTATATGCAAATATGCTAAAATATTAAGTAAACATATATCTTCCTCAAGTGACTAGACTGACTGCATGCATAAAAGGATATCATTATCACTAAAAATAATAAGTGCAATGTGCAAGTTAACCTTTCACAAAAAAGTAGACATTTGTGTTAATGGTCCAAAAAACATTCTCATCATATTCTGCGCTACCATGAGCTTTTTAAGGAAGGACAAAACCAACTCATGGCACTTTCAAGAAAGAAACTTTGATATGTTCATCTCTCTCTCTCTCTCTCTCTTGTCTTGTTTACTGAAGCAAACCTGAAGTATTATTGTGATGTGGTAATAACGGTACTTTTTCTATTCCATTCACTCTCAACACACTAAACACTACATACAATTGTTATATTATAGTATAGTATAGTTTTGTATCCCTAATCGGGAGTAACTTATTATATGGACTGTGGTTTGCTTGGTAGGTTGGTAGCAGTCAGTTTTGCTGCTGGGCTTTTGAAGAAGATTCTTTATCCTTTTCTCCAAAGTAAAGTATACCCATTTTATTTTTCTAGCTTTTTGTTTGCTTTCCCTTTAGCATCTTGTTCTATCATCCCTAACAACTTCCAAGTTCTCATACCTCCCACCTATTACTCGCTCGAGAGGTAGGTTGTATGTAGTCGTAGGCAGAAGGTAAGGTAGTAGGTGGAATGATGATGATGATAATATGATATGATATGAGACTTTTACTTCCTGCTCTACCAAAGTGCACACATAATATTGCGCTATATCGATGTATGTATATAGAGGTAAATAAAGTATTAAGTTTTGAGCAATTCTGTACAAGTTGATCTTCAACCTGAAAAAAACTGCAGATGATAGAAGTAGAAAAACTGGTTAGTGTTAACCATTATCGTACTTCTTTAGCCAAGCCAAGCCAAGCCAGTGCAATGGTGGTAGGAGTGAGTATCGTCCCTTAACACAAGTTTATAAGGTTTGCTTCAAGATCTTTTGGAAAGATACACTTGAGGAAAAGTACTCTCACTCTCTCTTGTGGGTAGGCAGTTACTGAATTTTTATGGGGGTTGTCTTGAGTGCTCGTTTTCTCTGTTATGACGACAGAGTTCAATTCTACAGAGAAAGACCATTACTCTCTCAACCAGGTAACTACTCTCTTTTACTTCTATACAAATGTAAAGGCTCTCTACCATCTTATAATAATATCTTAGAAGGTTGTACCTACTAATAGTAGTAATAGTAATAATAATACCATGCCTTATCATCTGAAACTCTTATGCACACACACACACACACCCTCCTATCGACATCGACATCCATCTAGCTTATATGCATGTGTACACATAACCTTTCTTAAGGTGCACTCTTTTCTTTCACACACTTTAAGTCCCTTTTTAACCTTAAGTCTGACCTGGACTGGACCTCTTAAGAAAAGGTGCTTTTACCTCGGTGCTTTTTAAGAGCCTTGCTACTTAAGTTGTACCTACTCGAATAAGGTTGAAAGTGAAAGTGATGGTGGTTTGGTTTGGTTTGTCAGGGTATTATATGAGATTGGAGAGAACAAATTAAGAGGGAACAGCCTAGGAAGGATTTTAAGCCTTTGAACATTACTCCATGATGTGACATAAGTCCAAGAGAGATTGACTCCTTCGCCTTATATCTCTTGCTTAATTTTTTCTCTTGGGGGTTCTTCCTTAAAAAGTGCCACGACGAAGGAACACCAACCAAACCAAACCACCATAACATAACCCAAGATGCTACATACAGTCTTGGCTCTGGTTTGACTTTCACTTTTTTTTACTACCGTACATACTTGCTTGGTTGGCAGTGGCAGTGGCACTTTTGTTAGATTTTGGATCTTAGCCTGACTCATTCTTTCTTACTTACTTGCTTTCGCCCCAAAGTAGTTGCTAGTAAAAGGAAGGATGCTCCGATTAAACGGCTTTTGCCACTTGTACTACTTACACTACTTACGCAGATATGAAATAGAATCTCAGACTAGAGAGTGTTCCCACCAGCCGAGTATTAAAAGTATATGGTACCCAAACTATGTCTCTATATTATCGAAAAATCAATAATGGGACCAATCGATGGCCACGCTCTTTCACATGGATGGATGGATCTAGTCAAAAGTCACTAGAAATGCTAACTATCCTTTAGTATAATATAATATAAATGTAGAGAAAAAACTCCAGATAGTAGAAGTAGTGCTAGATTTTCTTTCTTAGATTTCCACTTTTTATACCGAGTCCAATACATACATCTATTTTTTATCAAGTTTACATTCTAACATCGTACAGACTGACTGCACTGCTGCTGCTACTGCTGCACTCATGTTTGTCTATCGAATTGTCTTTGTGTATACAATTCCATGTCCCAGCCAGTGTTTTTCTATACAGACAACTGACTCTAACATCCATCTCGATCTTTTTACAATAGTTTATTCTAAGACATGTGCTATGTGCTGCTATATGTGGTGGTGTCTCATCTCTCCAGTTCTGTTCTTTGGACTGTTACGAACGAACGAGTATTCGAGATGATTTAGCGGAAGAAAAGATCATGAAAAAAGAGAAAACTCTCTTCTGTCTACATTGGGAAGAAGACAGAGACAGAGAGAGAGAGAGACAAGGAAAGGGCAATACTATTATTATTATTGTTATAGAATTCTCCTGTTTGCCTTCTATTACTTTTTGCTCTGTGACTAACTGGATCTGGATGTTCCTCTTTCCAACTTCCCATTAACTTTTAAAAAGGGCAAATAAGTACATTCGACATTGAACATTTTTATTTTCTTAAGCTTAAAAAACTTCTCCGAGGCATTATTCACCCTCGAGTCTGAACTGTTACAAAAGTAGTAGAGAAGGTTCTTCTGTCTTTGACCCTAACTAACCAATCTTGTTCTATCAACTCAACTCGTATATGTTTTAGTTAAAATGAAACAAGTATTTCAAGTACAGCATGTTTCTTCTTCATAAATTCCAGCAAGCCAAACAAAAAGAGAAATTAACAAACGAAGACCTCTTCCTATTTTTAATTTTCATTTCCCCTTTACTAGTCTACACAGTGTGTAAAATACTAGACCGAATCTAGTAGAATTAGAATCTCTTTTCTTTTCTACAAAGTCCAACATCCAACTAAAGTAAAGCAATGCTTTGAATAGCATTTATTATTCTCTTGGTTTCTATTCTATTTCATACCCTTAGAAGAACTTTGTGTGACATTTAGGAGTTTATTCTGGGATTTCCTGGCTGAGGGGCTTGTATGTAATGTAAGTGTATGTAGGACTCGGTTGGTATTACCATCAAGTAGGTTCTTCTGGGTAAAACTGTGAAATTATGGCGTGTTGGGAAATTCCAGTGTATGAAAAGGCCCTTGCCTTTACCACTGGCACGACCATGACTATGATGATAATAATAGGTATAAGTAATAGGATCAACCACCACAGCAAGCAGGCAAACATTTTGCAAGAGTTGTTTTTACAACGTGGAGCTAAATTTTAGAAGAGGAAAGTAAAGTAAAAGTAATGCCATTGCCACTGCCAGTGCCAGACCAGTAGTGTCTCTTATGTTATTAGACTAGGCAGACTAAAATAATAAGGTAGAAGTAGTAGTAGACTAGGCGAACTGTGAAAGTGGTCAATAATATAGGAGGACAGAATGTCAACCAGGGTAGTTACTACTACACTCACTCGTTCTATATTATACATTAATATAAAAGTGAATAAGAGTCTCTCCTAGTTTACTTGTCATGTCCATATGGATCGTTTGCAAAACTTATGTCGGATAATATGTGAAGCCTCTGTCGTCATTAATTATACCACAGAATGATATTAGCAACTTTGTCCACAATTTCATGCATCTATCAATAATAGCTCGGAGGTGATTTAACTGTGCCACAACACAATATCCAACACCCAAGTACCTCTCTCTCAATATTAACACAATGTATTGTATTGTGTCAACTAGGCCCCTAGTCCCTTTATTTAGTCCCTACGCCCTTATAAATAAATGGTTCATTCTCCTCTGGTCTGCTCTGGTGTGAGAGATCGAGAGTTTGTTCGTGGGTTAACTCACAGCTGCATGCATGTCAAGCTCAAAATTAACTATTATATTATTATTACAATAATACCACCAAGACCAAAGAGGCATATGCATGTGCAGAGAAATGGATGGGGACATATAATAATTATGTCCCGATATAAAATAAAATATCCACATTACAATGAACAATGTTCACATATAGTTAGAATTAGAACGTGTGGTTTGGTTTAGCTTTGAAATGTGCCTGGTCTGGTCTGAGCCTAAGCCCATTCCATAATGGGTAGACCTTTGGTAATAAAATACAAGGGATTAGGTACTAGGCAGTTAGAATGTACAATGTAAAATATAGAGACCCATTCAGATATTATGGAGTTAGTTAAAATCTCCTTTAACCTACAAATATAATAGTGTAAGGTTTACACATATATACACATTCAAAAACGCATGGAACGGTATCAAAGATAATGAATCTTTTTCAACTTGTTGGAAATTAATTTTGATTGAGATTCGAGATATGTGTAATTCCATGAGGGGACACACACACAAACGCATGGTTTTCTAATTTGTTACTTAATAAAGGACTCCTTGCCATATTACTATTATTCGCCTTTCAAACATGCAACTATACCAGCAGAATTAGAATTCAGGCCAACTTTTAAACTTTTATCTGACTCTGGAATAAATTCTGAAGATTAAATACCATACTGACATCAGAGCAAAATACGCATTTAAAAAAATTAATTTTAAACATTTCATATGCAGACAAAACGGTTACTGGTGGTTTGGTTAGGTTTTGATCTTAATCCTTTATATAATGTAAAAAGTGTAAATAGTTTTTAATTTAAAGTTTTTAAAACACAGCAGTTAGATATACAATACGATTAGCTACTACATCTCATCTTCAGTTAAATGAGACTTTTCATAGCCTTCACAGCAGTTAAGACAGGGTCTTAAATTAGCTCGTAAAACAGTAAAGAAAATGAAACTTGGAGATAACAAGGATTGGTTTAGCAGTAAGAACAAGCAACTCCAACTAGTTAAGCCGATGGGGACAAAAAGCATGTATGAGCAATTTCGTTCGTTTAACTACTACTAATAATAATCTTGTGGGCTAGTTAAAAAATGCTTTTAAGAAATGAAAAAAAACGATCAGGAGGACTTGAAAGTCATTGACTAGTGAGAGAGGACTTCAATATATTAGGACTAATAATACAAAAGTACCACACCACCACAACTATAAAAAAAGTATAATTTCTTTAAAAGCTATACTTATAATATAAATAGATATAAGGTAGGCAAGTAGTAGTAAGTATTTTCTAAGCCTTTATAAGTATCTGGCTGGAGAGGACTACTAAATGGTTAGAGTAGATGGGAAAACAAATAGCTATTTGTCTCTACAAGATTGGATCGATAAACATGCATGTAACTATATTAGAGAGAAATGTGTGTGTATTCTATCTATCCATCTGGAATGAAGTAGAAATGTATGTATGTAATCTACGTTGATATTATATTGTACACATTAGTTAGTTTTTTTCATACACTTCTAAAAATGTTATACTTTATATAATACACACTTTTATAGCAATAAGTTATCCAGCTAGTTCTTCCATCGATGTTGATGTTATGTTATTTTTTTGAAGGAAAAAAGGGAAGCATCAAGGAACTCAGTTGCATTGCATTGAACACAACAAATACATACAAAGCAACTATTGAATGAGAACTATTGAAGCTCTTTCACTCTTGAGCCTTGAGTCTTGCCCAAAAAGACTCGGGTGAGTCAATATATAAACTTATGGGCTTTTTTTCCTCTTTCTCTTTTTCTCTGTTGATTTGAGGGTCAATATCGATACAAAGAAATACCTCGCCTACCATTATATTTATGTATAGTATAATACAGTATAATATGATGTAGTAAGTAAAAGAGAGAAATGCCGAATGGGAAAAAGAGAAAAGACCGAAACCGAAGGTTTCAGACATAGGAAGTTGCAAACATCCAACACACATAATAATACATTACGTAACATTCATGCAGTTCTTTAACTACCGTATGGTTTGCTTTTGTACAATACAGTATTTATATTTTCCTTATCGTTAGAATGTATCATATGCTGATGTTGAATGACATTATGGCATTGCAGCAGCAACAACATTGCAAAGCAGCAGGAGTGTTTTTCCTCAAACCTCAAGAGGAGGGTCGGTAGGGTCTGCAGCATTGGATTGGAATATGGAATAGAACGAAAAGTCGGACCCTGTATGCAATGGATGGACGGAAAAGGCAGCCAGGCAGGAGAGAGAGAGCAAAAGGGAAATTGTCACAGATGGTGAACATATTTTGCGAGTAATCAATATCAGGATTGGACTGAGAAAAAAATAAGAAGAAAACGCCCGATTTCCCAGAAGAATACCCACCGACATGAAGAGGAAGAAAGACGGACACATAATATTACATATTGTAAGAAGTAACACTGAGCTATCTGCACTTACTCTTACACTATGTTATGCTCTGTGGGATCATGCAATTCATCTTCCTGACTTTTGATACGTCTTGGATTCTCTTCTACTCTTAATATTACTTTGACTATCATCTCATCGTCCATCCATCCCAAATCTACTCTGAAGTAGAGATGCATATTATATGTATAGAGTGTATAAATCCCAAGTCTAGATTCTAGATCCTAGATTCTAGACCTTGACTCTATTCCAAACTACTCAAAGTAGTAATAGCAGTGGAATGGAAATAGCTTCAAAGGCTAAAGAATAAAAATAAGGAAGAATAAGTTAAACGACTTTGAAGGAAAAATAAGAGAAAAGTTGACTCAACCAAACCACACCATAGTCAATCCTGGAAGATAGAGTAAAAGATAGATAGGACAGTGTGTATGTAACGTAACATAACGCTTTCAGTATTTTTGACACTATCAGCCCCAGTCACGAGTATGGGTGTACAATATATCTCATCTTATTATTATTACAAGTAGCTGGCTGAAGAGTGAAATGGATGTGGTGTTATAGTATAAGGACGCTGATAAAAGATGATAGCTCATACAAGAG
>JAQFYJ010000057.1:0-25967 GCA_034694685.1 Isotoma anglicana | reverse complement strand
GATAGAATAGAGGTATTCGTTCTAAGGTACAAATAGGTTTCGTAGCGATTCTCATCCGATCAAAGTCGCTTGGCTTAATTGACTTTACTGGTTCAGCGTAGAGCGGGGCTCATGCTGAACATGATTGAAACATTCATTCTGCAAGAGTAGGTTATATATAATATTATTAGAGTAGATTTAATATTGATTTGCATAAAGTTGGCTTAATAATACTGCGTCATATCATCGTAAGGGTCAGTAGTTAGTCAGTAGGACACCGAATTTTTCTTAACTTTGCATATTGAGCTTAACTGAGGTGTAACATTATTGCATTAACCGTCACCCGTATCTTCCATACCTACAATTGTATGTAAATTGATTTATTTGTAAGAAAATTAAAAGCACTTGGCACTGTACGAAAAAAAGGTTAATCTTACCCATCATGAAGCATTTTCGCAATTTCATGTTCCTGTTCCAACATGCACCATATCATCATGATTTGAATTTTCAATCTAAAATCCTTTAAAAAATCCTCTCTACTCTTTCTTCGAAAAAGTAATGTAAACTGTTAAACTATATGGAAAAGAGTTTAGGAATAAATTAATTAAGGTAATCACTATGTTAACCCAAAACTATCAATGTATGAAATAGGTAATTAAATAAAAAAAGGCACTTTCTCTCTCCAAAAGTGAGTAACTCATCAAAGATAAAATTCATCCGGTTTCTTTAGTCAACCACTCAATTAATTCTAAACAGATTACTTGTGAGACGACAAAGGTTAGTATTAATCTTATCTGCACCCTGTTCAACCAGCAAAATAATCTTAGCAGCTTTTCCTTTCAGTTCATAAGAGTTTCCTTTGATTTCATTCAGGTAGGAAATTCGCAGAATCGACATCATTACAGTTAGTAATTAAAATGTTATAAGCTGAGTGAAATCCTATAAAATAATTTCCCACAATATGTCAATGTCATGAAGGGATATCGATAAAGATGTGCAACTCTAAATATCATCGAAGGAAGTAATAAGAGATTGCGCCAAGTGATATTAATACTACTTATAATAATATATCCATCCTACCTATTTCTAATAGAAAGACTTTTCGATATGAGAAGTTACGAACACATCCCATGTACAATATGATATGATACAATGTAAAATGTAATGTAATGTTATCCATACAGAGTTTCAAAATCGCACCACGAGGCCAAATACAACGTAGACATTTGATAGACACAATTGCAACTCTGCCCGTCAAGTCAAGGGAGAGGAAGAACTTGCACATCCCAAAAACCTTAAATCTACAGAATACATTCATGTTCAGAGGCGAACGACGGAAGTTGAATGGATTGGATAGGGGCCGGGGCCTTAAACTTATAATTAGGACTTATCACATTTTTCACGTCCAAAATTAAAGACTATTTTCTGATTTTTAATTTGATTGAATCAAAAGAAGCCATTGTAACGGAAAACGGAGTATTAGTGTTTTGAGGTGATAAGCTTTAGCCGTTACACGTTAGATCATCTTTTGGAATTTGGAACGAAAATTCCTTACATTGGGTTTAGGTACTCTATTTTACCCGTCTATCGTTTAGAAGAGCTAATTTTCATTAACGTAATCTCACTAATCTCACATGGTAATCGTACACAGAATAGAGATCCGTCCAAATGGTAATCGTACACAGAATAGAGATCCGTCCGTGGTAATCGTACACTTACGGCTAATTTTTCCCATATTGGATACTAAAAAAGTTTTTAAATTAATAAAAAGAAGTTTTAAAACTTCTAGCTCTATCAGTACTAAAATTTAGTAAGTTCGATTCGATGGCCATGGTACAGAACTTAATGAATGTCCAGCATGTGCAAATGTGCATTAGATCTAATATTCATATTCGTATTCGATTTTTTATTAATTTAAAAACTTTAAAGTTGAATCCACCCAAGCCCAATGGATTTCAAAATATGGAACCATTCATGCTGCCAACAAGTAACAAGTTACATCACTTTCATAAAGTCCAAACTTGCTTAGAAAGTTTCCTGAAGACTGAAGACCATCGTCATTTTCACGCCCCTGCTTTCCTTGCACTTCTTCTTCCTATACAGAAAAGGGGTATATTGGATAAGGTGGTTCTCTATACTTTGATACTTAACGAAATCATATATGCAAAATAGTATTCCACAGGGATGAAATAATGTATCTATGTGCATGATAATAATATAAGTCTTCTCATTGATAATATAAAATAGTAGTAAAGGAGATGCATATACACAGCGTATAACTTCAGAGAATGTAAGTATTTATCTGTGTATATTAAATTCAAATCGATATAGTGAGAGTAGTGCGTGTTCAATATTCCACATTATATTTGATATTACTACTATGTAGCCTATCATCAGTCCTGTCTGGCCTCAATTAAATGCCCTTAGTATTATTATTATTATTGTTAGTAGTTGTTCTTGTCATTTTTAAAGTAGTCACATAATAAATTCATCAATTTTAAACTATTTCAAAAATCCCTTTGAAAAAAGCGAAAGTCAATTTGAAAAATATTTGTCCTTATAAAAATCTATTATAAAAATCGAGTGTTTTGCGAGTAAGTAGCAGTCAGTTGTCTTGTCAGTCCGTAATTTGTAATTAAATGGACTTGTTTTTCGTCTTTTTAAATTTAATATAAATGTCAATACACAATATAAATACTTCAACATTTGTTTCCCATACTTAAAAAGAATCTTCATTTTTTGCTATCAACTTTTGACTTAACTACCGTGTACCGAAAATGGACTGACTGTGAAATAATTATTATACTTTACACTTTAAACTTTGCACTAACTAACTATAAACTAAACGTAATTTCGTAAAGTAACATTTTATTATTACAAATTATTGTTAACACATACATTCAACATTATAACATGGACCAATTACAGAATTTAAATTTATTCAGTTATTATACTTACTGTGACTGTGTGCTGTGTACTGCGACTTGTGTGTGAACTGTGTTCAAAATTATTCGAATAGGACATCTGCTTCCGTTTAAGATTTAAAATTTAAAAGGATTAAAGTGCTAATAAAATTGTTTCGAGAGAGCAGCAGGTGTGACCTTTTGTTCATTCATCATTGTTTTATATTGCAGTCAACACACAACAGTGAGTGAGTACTTTAACTTCTTCATTCTTCGTTCGGTCTATTTTGTGTTTTGTGATTTGTGAATGACGGAAAGGATTTGGAATTTGGAAAAATGTTTGAAAAATTGAAATACATTCCTGGTTTGGTTAGCGGTTTCAAAAATGTTCGGGAAATGAATTGAAAGATTAGGCTTAGCTACGACACGCAAGAGTGTGGAAAGACAAGCTGGATAAATTTAAGGTTTGTTTTAAATTAATTATTTTCAACGTCAAACGTGTATTTATGTTAATGTCTTATTGAGAAATTGAGATAATACATAATATTTAGGCTTTCAATAGTACAAATAGACAAAAAGCATAAATTGGAGGACAAGTTAAAATTAAATATAGTCAATATAGCACCTTGGTTTTCAGGTTTTAATTAAACCGGTGACCGGTACTTTCTGTTTGCTGTTATCTAAGTTGTCTCACTACAAAAAATAACATCCAAAACCCCTACTTTTTCAATTTTAAAAAGTAACTACAGCTCTCAGTTTCTAATTTCCAATTTATTTTAATTAAATGTATTTAAATTACAAAACAAACCCAGAGAGGAAACAATAAATTCAAAGTTGAAGTGAAATTTAATATCTCTAAGATAAATATAAAATTTTGAATTAGGTATGTGTTTATGAATATCACAATCTCACACAAGCCATTATCAGCCCTTATCTTGAAAGTGGTTCGCATATTGATTGTACGTACTTAATTTTACTGCTTGGCGTGCTTGGAACCTAACTTATCTTTAAAGGATTCAAATTTCTATGCAACGGCACGTTTTAAAGGAATTTTATTTCAGTAGGAAATATAAATAAGGCTTAGCATATTGATTTAATTGAAGTTTATAGCAAAGGTTTAATTGGTTTATGTGGCGAAGCGTAATAAAAACTAGGTAATAAAACTATCGACCTAAAAGCACCCTTTATTTGGCAGTGTCATTTTTACTAGGTTTTTAAAACTTTAATATCCATTGCATTTCATTGATTATATTCTTTCTTACGTTACAAACAAATGCATTCAACTTTGTGTTAGACACAATGAAACAATTAAATTCAAAGCAGTTTTACGAGCTTGTTTTATAAATTTTTAAATGTGAAATTTACGAATGTATAAATTTCTAAATTTAAATGTGTAGATTTGTTACCAGTCTTCCAATGACTTTTCTTTAGTTTAGCTAGTGTTTTTATATAATCGTTGAATTTTCGATTACATGATTTACATGACAAATATGCTTACTCTGCACAAAACAAATATATGATTTGCTAAATGAGTTGATTCGACCTTATACATTATAAAGTAACCTAAATTAACATTTTAATTTTAAAACAAATATTTCGCGTGAAACATATTTGTCACGAGATATTTCTGTCATATAATACACACAAATGTCACGGGATATTTCGACCCACTAAATAAGTGAAAATGAATCAATAGTAATCTAATAGCTAAGCCACTGATTAGAGCCCTAATAATAACGTGTTACAATTGTAACTTACAAGTTATGTAACATATTTGTATAAATAATACATATGTTAAAGGAAACCACTTTTGACTTTGTCCAAGAACACTATTTTTTTAGAACACTAACCTCGTGTTCAAACTATTATTCGTTAAATGTTTAGTCCACTATACAAAGTTTTAGCTGTCAACAAATCAAAGAATGTAATTTCTTTTTAGAAAACGAAAAACCTACAATTTTGAAATTTACTGGAATGCATTCAATGTTATCTAAGTACCAATATAATTCATAAGGCTCTTCAGTAACAATAAACAATAGTAAGGGCCCCTTTATTCTAAAATGTTAAACTCAAGGGCAACCTCAACCTTTGAATTTGAATGCAGTCAGTGAGAAGTAAAAATAGTTAATGTTTTATCTTTATGACAGGTTCTTATAACTTCTTATTCTTATGGACATAGTACAAATGAAGAAAATATTCAATACCCTTTCTTTCTTGTATTGAAATCAATTTCATGTGGAAACTTTTAAGTATAGAAAGAAACTGGACTAAAGTACCAATCAGGAAATTTTGAATTGTATCTAACATAATATCTTTTCTTTGGGTATGGATTTCATAACAGCCCAAAGTATCCATAGTCAATCGCCCTTTCACGCTTTCACCATTTAGCCCTTTTAGCCCTTGAGTCTGAAAAAATGACTCATCCTTATAAAAACGTAGGTACTTTTTGAAAAGGAAATCATATTTTATTTGTTCAAATTCACCAAAGCACAAAGTAGGTTAATGCGATTCCGGACTTTGACAAAAGCTAAACAAATGACTCACACAGTCAGACTAGACAAATAACATTTGATATTCATTTTAGTTAAACCATTTGGTCAAAGGTTTATATATTATATACGTTCTTTCTCAAAACACATTTACTGTGAAAAGTGTAGTAGTAGTAGCAAAATTATTATTTATCAATATAAATATGAAGTTCGTGTGAGTCACCCAAGTAGTATTTCTCTGATGGTTGTAAAACTAAAGTTCAATTTTCTGAAAAGCTACAACTTCTATTGACAGAGAGATTACAGATCTTCAAATCAGTTCAGTTACATCAATTCTTACGCATTCAATGCAGCTCAAACTTTAAACAAAGCTGGTGAGTTTTTAATTTTAATGTTTGCATTTGAAAATAGTCGTTCACGTGAGTGTTTGGACAATCTGTATTGTATTCACACAAAATTTGAGAGTGACATGACATAAAAATATCATAATTGTTGCATCTGTCCAATTAAACATTTTCCTGATTGAAGATTGAAATAGTAATATGCTTACATTTGATTACATTTACTAGTATAGGAACTTACATTAAATTTATGTAAATTTATATGAAATAAATAATCTCGTCCATATACAATTTTGGAAATAGTGGTGCAATCATCAAATTATTAACTGCCTGCTGCATGGCAGTTGTATCCTATTGCAACAAGTCTCCATAATATGAAATATTATAGGATGTTGCTAAAGAAGCTAAACTCGTAAAAATCCTCTTTCATCTTTAAAGCTTTAAATGAGCCCTATATAGGCCATATTATTATCATAAAATATAGAATCTAGATGAAGATTTCTTTCTCGAGGGATCCCTCACTCAACCTTATCTGTAGTATAATTGTAAATAGAAGCCTGAAGGCCATTTAAATGTAAACTGGTCAGTCCCACCCATCATCCACTTATGATTAGTTAGTATCTCCTTTTACTGCTGAGGATAGACAAGAAATTGATGAAACATTTTATTCAGTCCTTTTAAGTCTAGTCTACCATTTTTATGCATCATGCATAGGCACACTTGCACACATGTTGTATGTATTATTCGCATTTAAGGAAATCTTAGCATTCGTTCACTAAGCACGTGTACAGATTTTCAATATAATTTTAAGTCCGAGAGTAACCTTGAATGACAAGATAAGCCCTCCCTTGATTATACATCTAGAGCTATAAGTCGCTTTGAGTCTCTTGCGCTTGACATCCGAGGCACTTGAGCATTTCAACTGATGCGTGTAGCACTGCAGAGCCCTTTAGGAATTGCCTTTCAAAATGTACCCTTCAGTCTATGTCAATTGTCAATGTGACAATACTAAGGGATCTTTGACTAATTGACATAATAAAAACTACACAGATTAATACTCACTTGATGAATCATCATCCAGTCAAAAGCATGTGATTTATGGATGTCATATAAACCAAAAACAAAGGGTAAATCTTGACATAAATTCTCCACAATAATGCTTTCTAAAACCCTTAATTGACAAAGTCATCCATCCTTCGCTTATAATTACAAATTACAACTACAACACGTGAAAAATGCACAATCCTCAATTCCAACTGAATATACGATCCTTTATAGAAATCTTTGATTTTAATAAATTGTATCAAAAAGAGAAAGTCTCTTCTCTACACTGGCAATAAAAGCTTAAAGGGAGGGAAGTCAGAGTTAGGGTTGAGTTAAATAAATTGACAAGGTATGATTAGATTATCCCTATCATACACATTATTAATATGCATTTAATATCTCAGTCAGATGCATTTTTCAATAAAAATATCATTTTTTCAAATCAAATTAAACATTTAATTCATTATCCAAGCAGCCAGTGCATTTTTTAAGCTTGTTATCCATCCTCCCAGCTTCCTTAACTGATACGGTTCATTGTCCACAAAATACACAGTATGTAACATGTGAAATAATGAAGGGGCAATAACCCTAAAGCAACCCTCCATCCATACAAACTGCCTTGGTACTGCTTCACACAGGATTAAAAGTAATTTTTATTAAAATTAAATTAAATTACCCTCATTAGCAGTTATTTTTGTATTAATTCTATCATGTACCAATTTAATGGTTTAGTGGTTAACAACAACAACAACTTAGTTATTAGTTGAACACACATTGCAATTAATAAATCTCTACTTTAAGAATTCATCCATAAAGCACGTGCTTCATTTAGGTGATGATTTACCATACATAGCCACCTAATTGGCACGAAGCCTATGGGATTTAAAACGCTTCGGGACGCTTGGTAGTTAAATTTGCTTAGACCAAAGAGAATTTATGGAAGGGCTTAGCAAGCGTAGTGTAAAGTACTTCAAACACCGAGCCCATGGCTGCCAAGCGTCCTCAGTCTCTTAAACTCGTGAAAAAAAGTAGTTGGTTATTGGTTATTCATCACATGCATGAAAGCATTAATTACTTTATACACAACCCTTAAGCATATATATGTGGTTTGATTTTGCAAAAAAATTTGTAAAAAAAACTTGCGGTATTTAAAAGAGCATTTGATATTTGTACCCTATATGTAAGAGATAATATTTAGTAATTAATCAAACATTTTTTACTAAAATAACTTAAGCATGTTTAACTTTATATTTACAATTTATTACCCTATGGAGCCTAGACACTACGCAACTTGTATTGATTTAGTCGAACGATTATTATACACATAAATTAATATTTCTCTTATCTTTTGAATATTTAGATCATTCGTAGTTTGAACACACGTTGAAACCAACTCAACACACGGACGGACGCACGGTGGAAGGACGTTTCTCTACCATACCAGTAATACATAATAATAAGGAAATTACTATGCACTAACTACAGCTGCCACTACCAAGCAAAAGCAACCAAGTAATTATTATCAGTATCAAAACTGGCATCGACAGTGACAGAACAACAACATTCCTTCTCAAGAGAATTAAGAAAGTCTCCTGGTGTCCATGTGTCTACGTGGAATAGTGATCCTACTCACCCTTAAAGGATCATCTCAAGTTTTTATCAAAAGAAAAGCAAGTTGGAAAAGGCTGATTTAAAATTTTGAAAACATTTTAAATGTTAAAACTCTTCAAGTGAAAAAATCAAGTTTAAAAAAGAAAAATATATGCAACTAACAAAAGTCTTAAATGAAAAAAAACAACCAGGACGGAGGGGCAAGTCTATAATAATTTTAATAAGCAGGGAAGTCTGCAGTACTAATAACATAATTAATTACAAGGGTGAGAGGAAGTGACGTTGTGAAATGGATGTTTTAGCCAGATAGAAAAAAGTAATTCTAAAAAAAATGGAAAATAATATGCAATGATTTTACACTACCCAAACTACTACTGAAGCAATACTCATCTACTACATATGAGGTTCAAGCATGCAGAACAAAAAGTGTTCCGGTTTGTTGAATGAAGACGAACCCATTTAGTTATAATTGTTCCAACTTGGAACGAAAAAATCAAATTCATTTATCTATATTCACTCACTACTATGCACGAACGAAATAGATAGCTCTAAACTAAAAGGGAGACAAAAAATTAAGCAAAACCCACCCAAACTTAACACAAAGTTTAATTCACAAAATATACTATATGTTTAAAAATATATTAAATACGAAGATACGAAACTAACTTTATCCTGTGAGACGAACCAACTTGCAAAATCAACAAATTACGAAGACGAGGAAGGAAAGAAATAAAGAAATTTGGTTCATACATTCAGGAAATATTTATTTTAAATGACTTTTTTTCATCTGCTCAAAATATTACAAAAATAACAAAAGAAAGCTGAACCACACTTGGCTGAAGGACTTTTTTCACAAGAATTTAAGGTCAGTATTAAGACATCAGAGTGTGTCGAGTCATTTTAAAATAAATTATATCGATTATGTCAAAAAGAGTAACTTTAATTGTAGTGAAGGGCTGTTTATAAGTAATTTAATATGCATGAGTTTGTGACAAGATGTTCCAACGAGGATAACTTTTAGTAAGAAAATTGAGGCTGATTTAGATTTATATGTAAAGTTGAGTGATTCAGCTGATTCATATTTTGTACAAACTTTGTACAGTATATTATTAAAAAGGATCAGCCCTTGGCCCTTCCTATCTTTTCCATCCCGGTATTCTTTAGGTTTGAGTTAGACATATTAGGCAACATTTACTTCCATGTGTGGATGTTTATAACAATACCTCAATTGACATAGTGAACCCTCGACTTATGACTCAATATTGAAATTAGAATAATACTTAGTGGTGTGGTGATTGCCCCGTGAAAGGTTGACTTGATGTCTGACTTAAATATTTCAAACTCCGACCCTTTGAACCGTTAAAATTTTGACATTGTTCTTGGGGTTTTGTATTTAACTCTTCTATATAGGCTAAATTATATTGTTTTGGAGAATACTTTACATTGTCCATTTTCCCGTCCTATTTCTCTCGTCCATTCCATATTGTTCTTCATATCCAAAGCTCACACATAATTTATGCAAGAAGGATAATCTCAAACTGAAACTTGAGCTTTATCCCAGTACATAGCTAGGCCAACTTATAAACTGGAAGTAAACTCAACAAATAATATTTAATACGTAAAAATTAAAATTATTACTTTAAATATAATTGTTATCTTAATCGTGAAGTTAAAACCTTGGCTTGGTACCTAATTTCAAATGTTTGAACATGTACAGAAAAAGCTCATTTTGATAACAAGTCCAAGTAACAAACTTTAGGGAAGAAGTACACCACAACTGGCTCAATAACCGATAGTGTAGTTTATGTACAAAGTACATTAAACATATATAATTTACTGGTGATATCAATTTAATAATGAAATTAATATAAGAAAATTCCACACTGTATTATAATATAAAACACAAGCTCATCTGCCCAGATGGACTATTTCATATTAAATTACATATTTAGGTAAGGTACAAGTTCAAAAATTACATAAATATGTCTTCATGTAATTTAGCAAATTAAAAAATAAGATATTATATTACATATTTCATTACATTAAATGGAATTACTCAACTCCCCATAAAAATCTCTGAGTGAGTGATTACAACTGATTACATTTACATTACAACTCTGAACTGAATTACTGACTGACTGACTTAGATCTATAGACATTCTGGGATGATGATGATAAGCAAGTGATCATCCTCATTTCAATCGTATCATGTATGTGTTGTTATGTATATTTATCATTGTATCATTCCCCCACTGTCCAACGGTTCATAAATTGAAGGATTCATTCTTCTGCAAAAGTCAACGAAATTAATTTTGAGGGCTGTGTAATACTGACAAAGTACCCTTCGATTTTTATCCAGTAAATGTCAAAAAATCACAAAAAAATTAGGATTACATATTACAAATCTTTGCATAAACAATATTCAAAAAGTCTCGAGTTTTTAAACTGTCCTTTCCTTATCAAATATGTCGATGAATTGGCCCTGGATTTTCAACCATTGTCTATCCCTAGATATAAAGATCCTTTTTCATATAAAACTATAGTAAACAAATTATCTCCAAAATAAAATGAAGCCCACACAGTTTCTAAACATAACCCTAAACTAAATAAAAACAATTAAAAAAATTAATTTCCCTAGAATCTATTACTCACAAAGAGGGATTAGGATAACGCAGACAATAGAATAATATGTAGGAAGCTTCTGATTTTATGTCATCATTTATCACTGAAACATCATGTAAATGACAAACAGTAGTAGTTTTGACATTAGGTCGTCCACAGCCAGTCCAGAGAAATAGATGACGGACAGTGTTTAACTTCAAAGGAAAACCATAATCATTCTAGTTTACTCATCATCATCATCATCATCAATTGAATAATTGTGAATTGCAATTGAAAATTTAAAGTGGGCCAAGTTAATTGCATTGGTAATGATAATGATAAATTTTTTAATGTGTAGAGTGTTACAAATACAAACTACCCGAGAGTTCACTGACTTATTGACATAATTTAACTTCAAACTTTATTAAAATTATCTCTGTGTAATAATAGCAATGTCCAACAACGTTTTGAAAAAAATCTAAAAATTATGATTGATAAGCATACTATCCCTTTTGATGTTGAATACAACTGGTCTGGTTCTTCTTCAATACTTTTTGATTAAGTAATTCAATTTGAGAATGAGAGAAGGAAGTGTGCTCGTTTTTTAATAAAAAATAATTCTCATTTAGAATCCGTTTGATTTTTCTATTAAATTAAAGTAAGGAGAACATAACGAAATGGAAGTTGGTAAGTGTGTGTAGAAAATTATCAAGAAGTTAGTGAGTGTTCCAGCTAACCAACTTCCTGGAAATAAGACCACAATAAAACTCAACCTAAAGTATCTCATAATTATCCCACCCACGCCCGTCCTTATTGCCCAATGACACAATACTTTAAATCAAATTACGGTTGTTACAATAATTGTCATTTAACGTTTAACCCAACTATTATTGTACACATGATAGTATATTGTGACCTAAATCAATCTTAAGTGAATCTAAAGTGTACTTTAAATTTTATACGCTAACGCTGGACATTCTATCAATTAAAAGTTTGTAAGTAAAACTAAATCATAAGTAGGTTTTCTATAAACACTTATCCGGTTATTAAGTTTAGAAAGGTTGAATCGTGGGAAGGGAATTTATGTCATTGACTTTTTTGAAGATGTTGAAACGTATTGAAAGGATCCGTTTGCGGTTGCATGATAACATGGAAATTAAGCATTAGCAGGAATCAAAAACACATGCCTTACATTAATATTTGAACAGTGCTTATCGCAGGGTAAACATTTGACGTTGGGACCAGGGGTCAAAGTTGGAAAAGCGAGATAGGGTTTGGAGTTTACGAATAACGATAGCTAATTAAATAATTTACTAATCGAAATTTGATTTGGAAACCATTAAATCTATTCTTAATTTGGTTCTAACATCCTGCGGTTTCTTGTGCTTAAATAATGAAAATAGTTTGACTGCTTGAAATAATTAACCACAGAATGCAAACTTTTAGTTAAGGTAGTTTAATAAAAAATAAATAAATGTGTTGAAAATTAATACAATTATTTTTTTAATTTCAGGAATTAAAATCTACAGAATATAATCAAAGTTCAAAAGGATTTTGATTGGATTGAGCTAGCTAGGACTTGGTGGGACGTTAGCAGTCCCAAAGGAAATTTGTAAAGCTGTTGGAATTAGTAATTGAGAAGGACGGAAAGACGAGGGAGGAGGAGACAAACGGGGACTCAGTCCCCGTTGTAATGGATAATAGGAATATCGGTGGGGGTCGGATAATGACCTCTTGGGCACAAAGGATGCATCGCGGAGCTGCAAGTTTGGGAACTGTCGTCACTTCTTGTGGTCATCCTGCTGCACCTTATCCAAGACGAATTGAAAAGTAAAAACGTTTTTTATTCTGCTATTTATTTATTTAAAATTAACATTACGCAGTGCCATTTGTTGAAAAGCATCTAATTTGTATTTTTTGAACCTTTTTCCTTAAGTCTCTTTTAACGTACAAGGTACAAGTCAAGTTGTATTTTAATTATTCTCAAGTCAGATTAAAAAATGCAGATAAAAGTCACTATGGCCTTATCACGGCAAATAAGTACTGTTTACTGTACCTCAGTCAGTGGCTTTTTGTTCATTTATAACTTACAAAATTCTCTACTTTCATACTTCAAGAAATCTTCTTCATAAACCTCACTACTTTACACTTAAGAAACCCCATGCATTTCCGCTACTAATTCGGATTGGATTCACTTATTGTGCCATCCTAGTATAGGAAATCGATTTCTCCACTTTTTAACATTCTTGTAGATTGTAGATGTGAACATTATTATGATAAAGAAAGTTTCAGGTTATCACTAAGCGTTACTTATAAATAACTAAACTTTGAATTCTTTTTGAATTTTCAGAGTAAAATTTGGTGCACCATTAGATGAAGTGTGCAAAAATGACATTCCTGGACCATTACTGGTATGTTAACTTCATGTTGATAAATCTTAAAATAAAATTACTTACTTTCATTACAACAGATAACGTTAGTAAAAATGACTTTACCTTTTTTAGGTATTAATATTAAAACTAAACAAAGAAGCTCCCTACAAAAAGGATGTGTTCCGAGCCCCTGGTCACCAGGGGAATATGAAAAAGCTGATCCACTTTTTACAAAATGGTCGATTAGTAAACATAGACAACTTTTCAGTGTACACAATTGCCTCCGTGCTCAAAAAATTCCTTAGAAAACTCCCAGACGGAATCTTTGGGAAAGATGGGGAACAACAATTGTTCCAAATTATTGAGATGACCAGTGTCGACGATCAGAGGGACCATATTCATGAGTAATACTGTTTTCCAGTCTTATTATAACATCCCATTTATACTCTTTTAAAATTTAAACTTTTAAACTACAATTTAATTTCCACAACCCTCCAGGCTGATTTCATCACTGCCAGTCTCCACCCAACGACTGATCGTTCTCCTGTTTGGTACATTTCGGGTCATAGCTTCAAACTCGGACAGATCTCAGACAGGGATGACCTCTGAGGCCTTAGGGGTCTCAGTAGCCCCATCCTTCTTTCAGAGTTGCGTTTCTGATGGAAAACAAGCCAAAATGGAAGATGTCATGAAGTTCAAAGTAAGCACAATAAATTATCCGTCCAAATCAAATTCACAAAAAATATATAACTCCCTGAAAGATTAATCATCATCATATGTCATCATTCATCATACACGGTACGATAGTTCTTTTCGCATTCATCCTAGCCAAAAAAAATCGAGACCCAATCCGCCCAATCCTAAACTTTTCAATGATTTCTCTACTCTAAATACACAATAATATGTGACAGGTCGAGCATTAATTTTACAAACGAGCTACTATTTATATTAACACAAAATGCAACTCAAGTGTAAAATTCAGTTGCCTTACTCACACCCCTTAAAAAAGCAGCATAACCAATTAACCAATTAACACTGAGCACTTTTGCTAAACTAATTTGCACTCTGCTGCACAAAATTTGACACTTTCAAATAATAATCAAGTGTATACCTTTGTAGAAATTGATGATACAAAAACACCTATCTATAAATTGGGGTTGCTAACAATAGATTTCTTGTTTGACTTTTCTTTCTGTGTATCTCTCTGTCACTACTACTACTACTACTTCTTCTGCTACTACTGCTCTCTTCCAATTTCTGAAAATCCCAAATTGTTGGGCGGTTCCATGATACCAATGACATGCAATTTAGGCCGAGGTGGATGTAAGTCACTAATTTTAAAAACTTATATTTTTAACAGTCTATCTCCATTTTTTCATTCTATTTAAATGTTATTCATTTTTGTAATTGAGTCCTAAAAAAACCTGCCCAACATTTTTTCATTGTTTTTTTGTAATTTTATATACTATAATGTTATGTCATGCCGCTCGAAGAAGACGTAATTACATGCCGTTGCCCGTTCTTTCTCTGTTGCCACTATGTTAGCTTCTAATAGATGTGTATCTGTCTCGCCCTTTACAGAACAAGTATCACAGTTCAAAGGGTATATAATGCAGCTCGTCATAGTGTATTTTGTATGTCTAACTATATTAACTAATCTTAAATGTTACTGTTATAGTGTTTAGTCATAATTATAATAGATACGCTGAGTTTCTAAAAGATCTGCAGATTTAACATTGCTTATGATAAATCAGCACATTTTTGCTAACACTTTGTATAAATACCGCAGGCATGCCGCTTAAAGTTACGTTACTATGCGATTGACAACGAAGCCCATTTTGTAGAATGTACTGAAATGTAAATTTTTTAATTTATTTTTTTACTAGAAACAGCTTTAAGATTTAACGTATATGATGGATTGTATTAATTGGTGGGTTTCTTTGTCAAAAAATATTGGGAAAAGATTTTCGAAACTTTTTTGTCGAAAATCTCCATATTAATGGAAATAACATGCTGGTTGATATTCGTTTGCATTTTATAATACTTCCTTGAGTGATTTAATACACCTCCCAAAATTTGACGCATTTTAAATTTTAAATATATATGTGAAATTTCTATATGTTGATTTCTTGTCGACTTGTCGAGCTATTTGGGAAATAATCAGACTACTCGGAGGCATATGAAATCAATGTAAAAAATGTGAATAAAAATTCGTACATAAATTAATTACTCTGTTAACTAGTCTTATTATGGGACACTTTCCAAACTTCTTAAATAATTTCTGGACGAATTGTTTACCTAAAATTGATGTGATGTAGACCTTGAATGTAAAATAGCATGAATAATTGGCTAGTGATATAAGGTTTCGGTCAAAGTTCATGTCATAAATGAGCCATTTTTGATCTCTAGAATCCCGAGAATAGCCTACGTTGACTTGAGTGAGTTTATCTATATACCTAGTCATAAAGAACATGATGAATTAGGTTCTTGCAAAAATTAGTGTTAGCATTTATATATTACGGTATGCCTGTGGAGTGGAAAGTGAGCTAAATAGTTTGGTTGAGTATATAAAAAAGAAATAAAAGCTATGAATGAGTTTCCATGCAATAAATTATTATGTAAGTAAATTTATTGATTTTCAATTTGTGCAGGTGGCGACTAAAATCATGAAATTCCTCATTGACAATTTCGGAGTAAGCAATCTGTTTGGACGGGATAATTATGAATATTACGCTCGTATTACGGGTCGAATCCTCCGAGTTGAAGAAGACTGGATTTTCAGCTTCCGCTATCCTCCAGATGCCCTTGTTTCTCGTAAGTTTCAATATGTTTAGATTTGGTTTGGAATTTTATAATTAGAAATTGATTAGGGCTTTAATAAACTCAATAATTAAGAAGTCGACGGATTAAGTATGATAATGATAAAAAGAGCATTTTTAGGAGGAGTCCAAGATTTCCTTTTAGACTGTATTAAATTAAGTTAGCGCAAGTAGCGTTCTATCTGCCTAAAAATGCTCTCTTTGTCCATATTCAATATTTAAAACTTTAAAACGCCAAGTTTTCCGCACTCATCTTCAGTTCTATCGCAAAATACTGTAAATCACTATCAGCAAGTTTCTCTATCTTTTGCGTCATATTTCGTAATCTGAACACTATTTTTGAAAAAGCTATTATAAGTAAAACTTAACGTTTTAAAAACAAAAGGTACGAAAGAAAAGAGCTTTCAAGCTATAAACATCAACCTCATTGATCGTCAAAGAATACGAAACCCTTTCGCGTTTCAGCGTTAAGATTCCTTTATAAAAAATGAAAGACTTTTTAGTAAATTAATTTTAAATCGAAATTTAAATTTGGTATGTGTATACGTTTACTAATTTTTGCGGCTGTCTAAAGGGTACAGCTTCATAAGCCCAATATTCAACGATTGAAAGGAAGGAATGGCCACTCATGACTTGACCCATACGTCACATGTCAATTACTCAGAGGCCAAAAAAGGATCAAACAAACACAATGTTTCAGAACGAGGTCTGGATTTCAAACGAAAAGAGGAGAACCTTTCTTCTTATCAAGACTGAACACAATACATTTAAAATACTTCAATCAACAGCTTGCTACCAAACAAAAACTTATGTTATTAACTACCTCTTGAAATACTATTTAGAGTGTTAGGATGATCTCCTGCGATCTGATTAACAAAATGTTACCATTGTTCACAAATCTTTTAAATACTTATATTAAGCTTCATCTTTAGACTGTACAGACAGACGAGATTTTAAATCTGATCTATATCGTATCGTCGTTGGTCCATCTAGCTATATGCACAATGACAATAATACTATACATAATATGATAAACAATTTATAGCATTAGGACTTTAGTTAGAATTAGTTTTTAGTATTTTCAAAAAATAGTAAATTAACTTTCGAAAAATTATACTTGGTTAATAGGCCAACTGTCACTAGAAGCTGAAAAGACTTGGTTGCAGTATGAGTCCGAACGGTGGGGTCTCAAGTTCAATTTAGAAGGTAGTTAATGCACATTTTACATTTTTGCCTTAATTAATTAACTCAATGTTTCATTTTTCTCATTTTTTATTTTACTCATTTTTTATTTCACTTTAAATGGCCAAGACCCCTTTTTGTATGTGCTGTACTTGAAGTGTTTATGTTATGCATTACCTCAGCGAGTTTGCATGCAACAGAAATGCTATTTTGATTTAATTTCTAGTGTCTATCTAATTTGTTAAAAATAATATGGGAATTATTAACAATTTGGAATGCGCTATAAGATATTTGGGCTACACCAACACGGCTGTTTTAATATAATTACTGAATGATGTAATTTCTAGAGGGGTAGATTAGTTTTATAGTTGATGTGAAAGTGTTGCATGAAGCTAAAACTGGTCGTGTATTTGATAATTTTTGTCACTGTACAATATCATAGTTTATAGTCACAAATGTTTTAGTCAAAAGATATTACACAAAGTATGCACAATATTTTATTGTATCTTGATAGCTGAAGGCAGGTGAACTAAGAAAGTTAGGTTGGAAAGTAAACTTTAAAGACGAAAGGAACTACAAATGAAATTGAAAAACGTTGGAAATGGGCTTTGAAAAGCATAAGAATTATTTAAAGCTTCTGTTTTTATATTAATTTCGAGAATATTTGTATCATTTCTAATCATAAAAGTACCTTCGAAATTATGGTTAGCTAATTATTATAGCTTTAGTTTTGCATCAGTTATGTAATACAGTAGGAAACCTAGCTCATCATTACTTGATGACCCCATACCACCCACCCAACCCTTAATAGCTTAACACGTTCAAAGACAAAAAAGGAAATCACCATCCCTTAGTAACCTATCTATATACCTTACCCCTTATAGTCCCAAGTTTGAAACTATAATTTCAAAATGTACAAAAAGAAATTAATTGTTACCCAAAGAAAAGATAAACCTAGTGCAATGTCCCACTAATTATTTTTTCCTTATGTTTTTGAGCTTTATATTTCATTATTAAATACTTCATTAAATTTTAACACCACAAATAGACAAGTCGCAGGTATAGCTTATTATTATTTAGTTTAGAAAGAATATAAGATTAATCTTTTCGGTTTTATTTTTAATTTGTAGTATAACAGATTTTGTTTTGTGCTGCTGCGTTTTTTATACTTGTCTAAAAGTTATGAAATAATTACTAAAATAACTTTTGTACAGTTTTTTTTGTTAAAATTCATATAATCTAATCATAAAATTTGAAGTATAATAAATTTCATGCAAATCTGACTGAATGTGTTTCCCATTCTAATTCTAACTTTAATTAATGGGATTTCCCTGTGTTTAAAAAGTAATTAAGAATTACAAAGGCTTTAAATGTACCATACAGCAAGCACGATGAACAGTAAGTGCTTATAATACTAATTGTAAATGCACTAAAAACGGGGTGCACTTTTTAAAATTTACAAATGACGCCATGCATACAACCTTACGCAGTGTTTGACTTTGATCCAAGCAAATCTCACAAATGATTCGAGATGAATTCGTGTTAACTGATAAGGTATTTTTATGTTAATTTTATTTTTGATTTTTTAAACGTTTGGCTTTAACCGTTTTGTAAAAATGTATGGTTTTTGTACACATAACTTTAACTGAAAATGCTATAACAAAAATAACGCGCATGGAATAACTTTTGTTTGTATGTAAAATGGCTCTTGTATTTATAAGATGATTGTGAAGAAGGGGGCATGCAATTGCATTGTAAACCTGTGTAATAAATTGGGGCTTAATTTACCTCACCCTGTTGCATTTTTTGTAAAAAATACATAATGTTGAATGAATGTTTGATATCGAAGTTTTAACTATGCTGTATTTGTGAATGGCTTATATTGCGCATGCATGCACTCTTCCCCCAGTAGTGACTCGCTCTGTTTGTAACATTTTTAAAAACGACTAATTAATTTTGTTTAGATACTGCAGAATTGTAACAGTTTGTCTAGAATTGTCAAAAAGCAACTCTACCATACTCTACCATGTCGTTAAAGAGATTATGATTTAAATTTATTAGCCATATCTTTGTAATTTCCAATAAGTTTCTTATACGAGGTCTAACTCTTAATTTCTATTGATTTATCTTTTGTTGAATATATAAGATAATCCGTTTTAAATTCAAGATGGGCTTCTCCAAAAATAGCAGTTACGCTTCAAAAATATTTCCAATTTTCTACTTTGGTTTTGAATCTTAAGTTGTAATTGTCTCTAGTCTTCCAAAGTCGTCTATAATAGCATGATAAGCAAAATGTGTAGCGAAGTAGTCAAGCTTAAAAAACTAATTTATTGTCTGTCTGTGGTGTTAAGGTATGTCAAAATGTGTATGGCTATGATGCAATGTATTTAAAAACAAATTCTAGTCATGATGACACAATGGGTTAAGGGTGCTACTGCTGCTATTGCATATTATTGGTTTGAAATGTCAGAATGTTCGAATGCTCTGTTGCCTGTGTATTGGTTGGTCCTCTCTCCATATTGTGTGTTTCAAAGAGTAGCAGCTAGCTAGCTAAAAGGGATGTAATGATTGTGGGTGTGTGTCGAGTAAAGATGAAATATAATTGATAATAATTATTATCAAAACATCTTTTTCTAACTTCAATGAAATGACTTATGTTTTACAGCGATGTCCCAGCAGGAAGAGAGTCATTCGACGCCAGCGTTAATGCAAGCATCAGATCGGTTGGACGCTGAGACGGGAGAAGGGAGTAGTTCTCTGAGCAGCATTCCTGAAAATAATTTACTGGAGAGTTACACAAGACTTAGCATCAGCCTTGAGGATAATGGCCTGTATAATGTAGCTTCAGTAAGTTAAAGTTCCAAACAACAAAAATTACAAAACAATTTTCTAAAATATGTCTTAATTAATGTACAACAATTTGTTTTTCCAGGTTCATGAACGACAAGCAGCTAGAATGAAAACTCGCTCAGAATGGTTCTTATCTCCGTCGATATGTCCTCAATTGAATTCATTGGACTTAGAAGATATGACCGCTCCCTATTATATCCTTAGAGATGATACCGCCGGAAATCTTAACACGCAAGGTACTTAAGCCTGGCATTTCACTTTAACCATAATATTTTTCACATATTAATTAAATACTGACCCTTTCCACATTTATTACAGTTTACGGCGGATTACTAAACTCGAGTCAGGAGTCCCTCAAACATCCAATAGTACGCCGAACCTCAAGTAAAGACAAAGAGCGTCGTTTAGTCCGAAGAAGCTCAAGTAAAAAGAACAAAGAAAATGGCACTTCATCCTCCTCATCGGGAAGTCTTAACCGGAAACACCAACAAGGTTCAGGATCTTCTACACCGGCAGGGGGTGGAGGTGGTGCTCAGTGCTTTGGTGGGGATGAAAACAGTGTAAACTATAACAATACCTCTACACCCGGATCTCCTGCCGGGGGTGGAGGAAAAAAGACCACAAGTACACCTAAAAAAGGTCCAAGTTCATCCGGTACGGGCAAGGATATAGATTACCCAATGGTTTCAGATTTAGAATGTACTGAGACAGATGTTCAGACATTTCATGTCACGTTAACATACAAACCTAGAATTTAGCAGTTGATTCGTTCACTTCGACTCAAAACTATCTGTAGCTGGGTAGGGTCAATCAAAACTACTTTGTTTTTTTTTCATCTTTATTATCTCGTTTATTTAACTAACTTACATTTGTTCAATGTGGTTTATCAAGGACCAACCTTCCAGTTTCAGCTTCCAACCATATTAAAGTACCACGAAAAACAAAAAAATCAAACAGTTTTGAATTGATTCCTACACCAGCTAAGAAATTATACTATGAAATGATATTAGAGGACAAAGTGTACTCGTATTTTCAGGGAATTTCAATTATTCAATCTACCACCGTACATAAGTATACCCCTTACACTGATCGTTACTCTACCTAACTTCAAATATTGATATTTCTCGTCGTACCATAATTAATATTATTAATATACCATGATATGTCGGCAACAAACCAGAGTTACCCTTTTACAAGGAACAGTCACGAATTTAACAATGAACTTTGTTTCTACTCTTTCAGTAAATACACTCAGCCTATATAATAGGTGCAATCTATTTATATAATTTGTGAAGTTATTGCAATGATTAAACCCCATTGGGAAACTCTGGATGGTTAAGGAGTAGAGTTTTAGAATATCATTTTTAAAAAAATGAAAAACCCTATTGAGTTTCAAAACCCTTGTAAATATAGCCTGGTATCAATTACACTGTAGTCGATAAGCGTTCTCCAATCTTACTTTAACTTAACCATACAGCGTTTCCCAATGTCGCTTTATCCTTGCTATGATAGCTTCCAAAGTGATAGATAGACGAAGCCTATAATTTTCTTTAAGGAATACTTTAAATAGGAATGCGAAACGAACTGATGCATAAAAAGAATTGATATTACTTTACGTTGGTCGATAAGCGAAACAGACGTACTACTTCAAAACGACAATTATTCCCGAACGAAGGAAAAGGTGTCGAGCATATAATGGCAGACAAATATAAATAAATGGTTTACTATGTTCAGTCTTATATAGTTCGCAACACACTATTGAGTACAAGCTAAACTAATAAGTATGTATATTATTATTATTATCATTATCATTATTTATTAATTTAATATTACATTGTTCATTTTAATACTTAAGGGCAAACAGACTCTGATGTTTATAACATGATAGACTTGGCAATCTTGGTTACGGAACAATCGACAAGCCTAAATATTTTATGGTTAATTAATTTTATAATACACTTACACAGCTTAGCACTTGCTTAGTAATTAATTACTGCCTACGTATTTTATTTGAGTAAGTTTTAAGGCAATTTTTGTTCAAATCTGAAAATGGTGCATTATCTTGAGGCTTTTTGAGCAAACGGGTTTTTTTATTTTACAAATTATTATTAATTTTATTTATTACCGAATTATCACGCCTTTTTCAAGTACGATAACTTTCATAGATCATTTGCCTTTGGTAATAGCTGATCCCGTTGGCATTGGTGTACATACCTTCAGTGCAGTTTTAAGACGCTTTGAAACGCTTTACATCTTTACTCTTCGGGTATTAAAGCGATACTCCAAGCGTGAAATCCCACCCATGGTATAGTAATGTGCTAACGAGGAGTAACCAGCAATTCATTCACAGCGATTTATGAAAGGCTTTCTTTCTCACAATAGATTATTACACAGCTAGCTGCATTACAAAATAGAAATTCCTAATGAATAGATAATTTTTACTGCTATTTTATTAATTTATTTAGTAATTTAAAAAGAAACAAATCACTGCTCTCAATTTAGGAAATTCACGAGACTGTTTTAATTGATATTTTTGATTTGAATTTAAAGCAATTCCATAATAATTATGATAATTCTAGAAGAAAAATTCATAAATCATTCATAAATTCAATGACTGGTTTAATTTACGCAAAGATTTTGTTAGTCTTAATTAAACATGAAAAATTGATTATTGACTCAAAACTCAAATGCATTCCGATTTAAGCTTCTTCTTAAACTGTCTGATTCCTTCTTTACGAGGATAAGAAATTCTAAGGACTAACTTACACCATTCCAAAAAAAAACACTAACAAAAAGCGATTGAAATTTCAAACTGCCTTATCGTCTTGAAAATATTTCTAAATAATTAAAATTCTTTATGAAAAATCTTCTTCAGCTTTGTAATTTGTAATGAAAGCGTAAGTGGTTACCTTGTGTTCTAAAACTGTGGATTATTAATTAATTACAGGGTCTTCGTTTTTCAACAAACAATTCAAAACTTTTAAAAATCTCACTACATTTTTTCAGCTTGATCAACTTTTTAGACAACCATTTTTTCAAAGTAGAAGAACCTTAAATTTGTTTTTAAAATTGAAGTCCGCTATCAAAGCAAAAATAGAGAACACGTTGGAAATTGAATTGGGGATGTCCGGTAATTTTCCAAAGGTACTTACAATTAGTACTTTGATAAACGAGACAGAACCATTTTTTAAAATTCTGTAAAGAAAAAGAAAAAGTAAAATAAAGTCGAGTCCCCTGCTTATAATAAGCATTCTATAAAATATCTTCCTAGTGAAAAGGTGCAAACTATAAATGGGTTAAATTGAACGAAAGGTCTTCCAGTTTTGATGCATTTCCATTTTAAAAAAGGACACTTACTATAAAGGGTTCTTGACTTATGATTCTCTGTTTTTGATTACAAATTGAAGGACAACAAAATTCTTAATAAAATTATCTTGCCAACTTCAAAACTTACTGAATGGCTGTATGAGAAATTGAAGAAACAAACTGCAATTAATCTTAATGTGTTCTAATTTAAAACCTCTTTCGAGTCTTCAAAAATCCTACAATAATTTATCTTTAAGCACACTCACAACTCAATCTACCAATTCTCTGGGTGCTACGTTAAAAACAATTACATTTAGACATAAAGAAACAGGTTTATGCAGAAACGGCCGTTTAAAAAAAGTGAATTAACTACGAAGCAATAGAAAGATGATGATGACTTATGAATTAATAATTTATTATAAACTTGAGTATCATTACTAACTAATAATGCACGCGAGGTTTTAATTAATAAGTTAACAATTCCAGCCTATGCTTACTTGGATGCAAATCTTAAGACTTAATTATTCCGTTATATCAAGAGTATTATGAACAATTGTTAATAAATTGCTCATAAAGTGATGATCCGTAAAGTTCATGAAGGATAGTGAGAACAAATATTATGCGAAAATTTGCAATACTTATTCTCAGGTGTCTGCATGCAAATAATTGTTAAAGCTCTTCAGTTATTATTGTCTTCAACATGCCGTGTTTCGTTTTCAAAGTTGACTGCTTTGTTTTACCAGATTTTTTTCATTGTTATGTTATATTAATAATGTGGTGGGTCATAACAAAATCTGTACTCTGCCTTTGATGTTTACAAAAGGTTTTCAAAAAATTTAAAATATTTCATCGCTTTTAATGGGACTTGTATACGGATTTGTAATTCGTTGATAAATTGCATACCCTATTTTCGTGATGATTTACCCTATTTGCATACGTAACGATTTTCTAGATAGAATGAAACTCTAAGCAAGGAAATATATAGTCTTAATGCGCTGGGTAAATCTAGTACGAAAACTCGGTAAATAATTTATTGATGAGCCTTTGGGATCTAAAAATTTGAAATGTGGCTTTTAACCTTCCAATCTTAAAATTTTTGAGATTTATATACACAACTCAATGAGAAAGGAATTTTTGTATTGAAACTTGAAATCCGAAAAGTGTTTTTAGCTATAAACTACAGAATTGTATTACCTAATCAAATGAATGAATACCAAACCAACACGATTGACTGCGGTAGGATAATCGAGCTTGAAAATACATCTTGGTGTATTGTGTGTTTTTATAATATTCTAATTCTACCTAATTCATATATATATTTGCTCTCTGTTGTTCATTACAAGTGTAATTAAGATTATATGAAATTTATGACAGTGAATGATTGAATTCTATATCGTTATAGCAATTAACTGTACAAAAAGTTTTTGGTGTAATGTTACCCACTTTGTGTTACATCATGATGGAACTATTATATAAAATGAAACTACGATTACCTTCATTGTGTTACCTACACCACACGTTTTAAATGTACTTTTACTAAATATGTACTGTGTACTTTATGCGTGTTATTGGTAATTTTAAATAAATGTCATTTTAAAAAGTTCAATATTACCGTTGCAAAAAAATCGGTTTAATGTATCATAATTTAAGTTTTTTTTCCACTTCAATACAAAATTAGCAATTACCGGAACGGCCTCCACGACCTCTTCCTCCGCCACCAAAATGACGTTTCTTTTCTATTCTAATTTCTGCAATTTTTTGAAGATATTTTTCTTCTTCCTCTTCAGTAAATGCTTCAACGTCAATCACTTGGTCTTCCTCTATCTTGAACTTTCCTTCAGGGAGTAGTTTTAATGCTTCTGCGGCAGCGCCTGCCTTCTGAAGACGAATAACTCCTTCCGTGTCTCCTTTATTGAAGTCGGCAAAAATAATCTGAAAAGAGAAATTGAGACAACAAAATCAAAAATACAAATGGAATTAAGAACGTCACTAATTATATTCTATTGACTTACTCGACAATCAGATTCACTAGTGGTAGCATACCACTTAACTTTAAAATCTTCTCGCGTTAGTCCACTAGACTTGTTTTTAACTTTTAGCAATGCTCCCTTAACAATGCCATCTTGGGGGTTTTCTGCTTTTCGCATTTCCCCGTCCACTTCATCATCTCCAGCTTCTTTACCGTCGTTATCTTCCGCACCCAAATCACCCTTCCTCTTCCGTTTTCTAGCAGCAACTCGTTCCTTATAGTCGGTCTTTTTTTTATTTCTAAAATCCGAGTGTAACAATTTTTCTGACTAAAAATACAATAAGAAATTATTACTTTTAGTAAAAAAAAGAAAAGAAAAATATCAAGCATATATAGTTACTAATATGAATCTATTCTAATAAAGATAGACTTACAATGGTGGTTCCACGGTAAACCGAATCCTTTTCTTCAAGTAGCTTTTTAGCTTGCTCCGGAGTTTTA